>PVIY010049329.1:0-16803 GCA_004026745.1 Myrmecophaga tridactyla | reverse complement strand
GCTGAGACTCGAGGGATGAATGTCAGCCAGTCCTAAGACCTATTCACAAGCAGGTCTGTATGCTTATGGGAAGGACTCAGTAGAGAGGTAAAGATTGATAAGGCAAGAGAGGAGGATGAGCAAAGCTACAAAGTTGAGAAGGCAAGAGGAGACAGGGACCAGAGCCACAGGAAAGGATTTAATGCCTTGTTTAAGTGACAGCATATGTCATAGGTGAGAACAGTGGTTTGGATGACATGAGGAGATTGAAGAATTATTGTTAGTGAGGAAATTGAGCAGGTAGGTGGGAAGCATAGGATATGATGATCAAAGAATGATATGCTTAGAATCACGATTTGGGAGATGATGCTTTCTTGGTAACAATAAGCCCAGAGGAGAATTGAAGAATTTGGGACATTGAAGTAGAAGTCTTCAGAGCTAATGGGGAGAAACAGAGAAGCTGGGGTATTGAATACATCATCCATATGGGTGTTGACATTGGTTAGAATGAAGATCAAAATGTTGATGGAGAGGAGAAACATGTCAAGAGCTTTTTTTTTTTTTACAGTATATGAGAAATGATCAGGTAAATGATTGTGACAAGGAAAGTATATCTGCATGGGGGTAAACCTCAAAGAATCAGAGGGTTGTGAAAGAGCATGTAGAAGTAAAAGTTCAAAAGATAGAATAGGAAGCAGGGAGGATATTGATCCTACCTCTACATTCGAAGATGTGCAACACTTGAAAAATTGAGCAGCCTCTGCTTCAGAAGGCTCGTGACAGATACTGTATTTTTTAGCTAACAGCCATTCCCCAACTCTTCTTTCTTGCTTAAGAACCCCAATCATGTGTCCAGTCACAGCAGGTAAATAATGATTGATCCAAGTTGACAAAGTCAATTCCATTCCCCATTGCCAATATTTGCTTGCATAACCTCCTTTGAAGCTAAGGTTGGCTATGATATAGTTAGGGCCAAAGGATATTCATTCAACAAAAGGTATTTGATGGGGAAAAGGCAACAAGAAGAAGATAAATAAACATTCCAAATGGTTTTAAGGGCTAAACAAGACATGGAGGAGAACAGAGTGTGTCAAAGAGTTGTTATGTTAGAAAGGTTCGTCAGATGTAAGTGAAAATCCATTCAGGGGCTTATAGGAGAATTTTTAGTTGTCGCATCTAAAAGATGAGTGTGGCAGAGGAATTCACTGGCATCTTTTCTTCCCTCTCATTTTAACTTTAGATGTGCATATGATGTCTAGTGATGGCAGCCATTTTGTGACTGTGGGGCAATGAACATAAGGACAAAAATTGACATGCAGAGTGAAAAGATAGAAACAGTCTGGGTATCATTAAGATCTTAAAACTTAAACCTTTTTTTTTAGACTTGCTATGTGAAATAATTGTCCTTATTGTGTAAGCCAGTATAAATCAGGTATTCTCTTATTTGCAGCTGAAAGTATGCAATTCTAGAGCTACATAAGTGGCAGTGTCATTTTGAGAGAAATAGGTTTCAGTTAAGTTGAAGGGTTTAATACATGTTTAAAGGATAAATTGAGGAGGTTGAGAATTACTGATCATAGACCTGGAGATTGAAGAAACATGGGGATAGAATTGAGAGGGAGGGAGAAGGTAAGCACTTATTCAGTGCATTAGTTACATATTGCTGTGTAACAAATGATCCCCAAATTTAGTGACTTAAAACTGAACATTTATTATCTCACAGTGATAATTCCTCAATTCTGTGATTCAGGAATTCAGGTGTGACTTACATAGATAGTTCTTCAGGGCTTCTCATGAAGTTATATTCAAGATGTTGGCCAAAGCTGTTGTCATCTGAAAGCTGACCTGGGCATGAAGGATCCACTCCCAAGAAGGCTCATTCAGATGACTATTGGTATAAGGCCTCAGTTCTTCATGATGGGGACCCTTCCATAAAGCTGCTTGAGTATCCTCACAACATGGCAGCTGGCTTCCTCCTGAGAAAGCAATCCAAGAGAGCAAGACTAAATCTTTAATGTCTATTCTGATCTAACTTTGGAAGTCGTATCCCATTATTTTCAGTATCCTATTAGTTATACATGTCAGCCCTACTAAATGTGGGAGGGGACAACACAAAGGATAAATCACTGGGAGGCATCTTGGGGACTGGCTACCACATTAAGGATATGGGATTTGCAGAGTAGTATGAGGATGAAATTTTGGATGATCATGGATAATGAGAGAGACTAGACTTGCAATGGTATATGAGGGAAATTAGGATGTGAGGCATGGTGGGATTGGTCCTGGAAAATCCCTAAGAAGAAACTAGCAGTCAGTTCTAATGTTATCATCCTGAATATGTCATTGGATGAGGTTTTAAAGGCAAGTGCCCTTTCATGAAGCTCCTTGTAATGAGGTCACAATGATTGGTGGCTTCTTCCTCAGACATCCCTGCATAGTATGGCTGAGTGAGGGTCAGAGAGGGCTAAAATAGAGGAAGAGCAGAATGAAACTTCAGTTGCTTTCCAATTTGGGCTGCTCCAATTTCTCTTCCAGCTGGAAACTGGAAAGCCATTATCGGCCTTAGTCTTTCCAAACAAATATCCCACCTTATCCTCCTTTAATCCCATTCTCAAAGCCCGTTCTTAAATTCGTACTTCCCTCCTGGCACAACCGAGTATGTTATTCTTCACCACAAGGCTCTCTCTACTCAGTAATTTAAAGCAGTGCATGTCAGAGTGACGTTAATTATATCAGGCTCCATTGATACTCCTCATGAAAGATGCAGGTTTTAAGAGAATGAAATGTGAAGAAACTACTCCTTTTGCAGTGAACACGAGAGCCCACAGGATTAAGAATTCAACAAATAAAGGTAATGAAGGGGGATTAAGGACAAGTCAACTTTTTAAAAATATAAAGTATATACTTTCTAAAACACCCATTTCTGGGTATAGGCTGAAGACCAATATCTTTTGCTTGCAACTTGTTTTAGCAAAATTCCAGCATTTAATTATTAGTTTGGTGAATGACCACATTGGGCTATTTAGTGTAACATGACAGACCCTGAAGGGAGTAGTCAGTAATTTGACACACTAACCATGGGTTTTGTCTAAAAAATTAATACCTGAAGGATGATTGGAGTGGCCTGGTTCCACCAGTCAAAATCTAGAAAAAAACTCTATGGTACTAATAAAGGCAGCTATTGTTCTGGACTTATGGCAAACATAATACATAATACTTATTCACTATTTATTATGTGAAACTGCTATGGAGGCATTATCTCATTTCATCTTCTTGACCACTATATATGCCAGATAATAACAAAAATAACTAATATTTATTGAGCACACACTATGTCACAAATTATTGCATGGATTTTTTAAAAAAAATTTTATTGCAAAATCTTCACGCACATACATTCCATACATGGTGCACAAATCAATGGCTCACAATATCATCACATAGTCATATATTCATCATCATGATAATTTTTTGGAACATTAGCATCACTCCAGAAAGAAAAAGATGAAAAGAAAAAAGAAGTAACTCATGCGTACCATATCCCTTACTCTTTCCTCTCATTGACTGCTAGTATTTCCATCTACCCAACTTACTTTACCCTTTGCTCCCTATTATTTTTTAACCATTTTTTTTATTCATAGTCCATATCCTAGACAAAAGGAGCATCAGACACAATAGTCACATTGTAAAAGTGATCACACAGTCACATTGTAAAAGTTATATCTTTATACATTCGCCTTCAAGAATCAAAGTTACTGGAACACAGCTCAACAGCTTCAGGTACTTCCCTCCAGCCACTCCAATACACCACAAACTAAAAAGAGATATCTATATAATGCATAAAAATAACCTCCAGTATAACCTATCAACTTTGTTTGAAATCTCTCAGCCACTGAAACATTATTTTGCCTCATTTCTCTGTTCCCCTGTTTGGTCAAGAATGTTTTGTTTCTCAATCCCTTGATGTTGGGTCCTGGCTCATCCCAGGAGTTCTGTCCCATGTTGCCAAGGAGATTTACACCCCTGGGAGTCATATCCCACATAGAGGAGAGGGCAGGAAGTTCACCTTCCGAGTTGGCTTAGAGAGAGAAGCCACATCTGAGAAACAAAAGATGGGGGTGCTCTTAGACATAATTATAAGTAGGCTTAGCGTCTCCTTTATAGCAATAAGTTTCACAGGGGCAAACCCCAAGATTGAGGGCTTGTCCTGTTGATTTGGTTGTCCCCACGCTTGCGAGAATATTAGAAATTCTCCAAATGGGGAAGTTGTATATTTCCTCTCTCTCCCCCGCCCCCCAAGGGGACTTTGCAAATACTTCTTTATCCACTGCCCAAATTACTCTGGGATATATCAGTGCATCACACTAAGCTGGACAAACCAACAAGATCTCATTCCTTATTCAAGGCTTCATGTCCTTATGGTGTTCAACTAAATTGACCATACAAGTTAAATTACTACCCAAAATATAAATTTTGTGCCAAATAAACATCTTTCCCTTTGGTCTCACACAAAAATTAAAATTTTAAAATATGGACAATATTATCCTTTACCCTGTATTCTGATTTACCTTAGTCCTATCCAGATCAACTTCATTCATATCTCTATTCAAAGTCCGATCACTTTTTCAACTTTTTAAACAGTTCCTTTATGGGGCACTGCTGACTTTCATAGCTTCAGAGCTCTAACTCTTGAGTCTCAGACTTGTGTGTTTTGTTTTTCTTTGGGTGGGGGTGTTTCATGGTCCAGGAATCAAACTTGGGTCTCCTGCAAGGAAGGCGAGTATTCTACCACTGAACCACTCATGCACCCGCATGCACTTAATAAAAAATAATAAATCCACTCCTTACAATATAATACTATTATTACTACCCCTGTGCTCCAGATGAAAAATCTTAGAAACTTTAGCTAACACTGGAAATAAAGTATGGAGGAAAGATTTGAACTGAGATTTTGCTAACTCTGGTGCTCATATGCTTAACAGCTACAGTATATAAAAACATAGTGAACCCTTATTAATTCTGACTGACCTGGAGGAAGTGGAAGATTATAAGATATGGGCAAAGTCTTAATTCCACATTTGGGAAAAAAATAGTTCATTTCCATCAAATTTAATTGCAAACAATGCCTACTATTAAGCTAGTCAATAGAGATCTTTGAAGGATTTACTTTAATGATTAACAAAACAGATTTGCCACATGGAGATAGACTTAAAAACTTGCAAAGAACTGCCTGTAAATAAAATGATAGTTGCTATTTATTATAGACATTATCTCAAATATGAACTATAATACTGAAAGATGGACACTAAGGTTTTAGACACTACTGGTTGCCTACTCAACAACAATTCATTACCTCCTTTGTAACAATTTAATTGACATATCCCCACCCTTCTCTTCTTACCCTTTGGGTGGAGTGGGACCAAGCTCTAGCCCTAGGAGTGAATCATGGTGAAACTATGCCACTTACAATGATGTAAACTACCTTGTCAGTGAGTGACTTGGACATGGACAGCTGGCATAATTCTAGCCCATGAGACATGAAGAGAAGACTGCAGAGGCAGTTCTAGGAAAGGTGTTCTTCTCTCATTTAGAGAAACATAGGAAGATCATCTCTTCTTTCTCCGCTCATCACCGCCATATCTGAATGTGATGCCTAGTACTGCTCCAGCCCTCTTATGACAATGAAGTGAGTTAGTCAAGCACCCAAGAATGACAGGGAGAAATATTCAAAGAACCTGGAGTTGTATGTGTTGTTTATCTTAATTCACCAACCCTGGTACCCTACCATAGAATTTCATGCTATAGAAGTTGAGATGATACATTGTTGGTGTCAAGTCAGGTAAATCAGAGTTTTGTGTGACATGCAGCCCACTGCTTCCTAACTGATGGATTTATCATCCCTATTATGCTGAAAATGAAAATACAGCTCAGGAAAATGGAATTCTTGATCAAGTTCACATCCAATAAATAATGGAGCAGGATTTATATCTAAGTCTGTAGGAACCCAGAGCTCTACATCACTTTAACACATCAACTCTCACTCTTCCTTAACGTAGATTCCATTTGCATTGCAAACTTTCTTTCTCAAAGGGAGAGTTGAGGCAATCAAAATGAATATTTTTCTCTGTTCACCAAATGTTGCTGAGAAAATTGGATAGCCATATGTAAAAGAATGAAGATGGACCCCTACTTCACACCATATACAAAAATGAACTCAAAATGGATTGAAGACCTAAATACAAGAATCAAAACTATAAGACTCCTAGAAGAAAACACAGAGAAACATAATTGGGAGCTTGTGTTAGGCAATAGTTTTTTTAGGCTTTATGCCAAATGCATAAGCAACAAAAGAAAAAGTAGATAAATGGAACTTCAAAATTTAAAACTTTTGTTCATCAAAGAACTTTATAAAGAAAGTAAAAAAAAAAAACAAACAAATTACAGAATGGGAACAATATCTGAAAACCGTATCTATGGTCAGGGTTTAAGATCCAGAATATATTAAGATATACAACTCAGTAGTAAATGACAAATAATCCAGTTAAGAAATGGACATAAGATTGAAATAGACATCGCCAAAGAAGATATACAAATGGTCAGTAAGCACATAGAAAGATGCTCAATCTCATTAGTTATCAGGGAAATACAAATCAAAATTACTGTGATATACTATTTCACACCCATCAGAATGGCTGTTAAAAAAAAAAACAAGTGTTGGAGAGAATTTGGAGAAATAGCAACACTCATACACTGTTGGTGGGAGTGTAAAATGGTGCAGCCACTGGGGAAAACAGTTTTGCTGTCCCTCAGAATGTTAAGTATAGACTTACCACATGACCAGCAATCCCACTTCTAGGTATATACTCAGAGGAATTGAAATCAGGAACCCATAGATATTTGCACACCGATGTTCTTAATGGCATTATTCACAATTGTCAAAAAGTGAAAGCAACCTGAGTGTCCATCAACAGATAAATGGATAAAGTGTGGTTATACATACAATGGGATAGTATTCGGCTATAAAAAGGATGTAACAACATAAATGAACCTTGAAGACATCACGTTGATTGAAATAAGTCAGACACAAAAGGCCAAATATCTATAATCTTACAATATGAAATACTTAGTATATACAAATTCATAGAGTCAGAAACTAGAATACAGGTTACAAAGGGCCAGGTGGGGATGGAGAATGGGAAACGAATGCTTAGTTGGTACCGAATTTCTGTTTGAAATGATAAAAAAGTTTTGGTAATGGATGATGGTAATAGAAGCCCAACTGCACAAATGTAATTACCACTATTGAATTGTATATTTGTAATTGAATAAAATGAGAAATTTTAGGTGTAAGTTACCAAGCAGAAAACATAGAATTGTACAACCTAAAGAGTGGACCCCAATAACTTTGGATTATACTTAATAGTATAATTATAATAATATTGTTAAATCAATTGTAATAACGTATCATACTAATGTAAAATGTCAGTAACAGGGAAAAGTGTTTGTGTGAGAGGGGAGTATAAGGAAATGCTATATTTTCTGTATGATTTTTCTATAAGCCTACAGCTGCTCTAAGTTTTTTAAATGAATGTTTTCCTGCATGCTGAATATCTCCATTTGCGTATTGGGCTTCTGTTATGTGCTAAGTGCTGAGGACACACGAATGACTCATCCCAGGACCTGCATAGCGCTTCACCAGTACACATATACAAAAAGCTCTCAGGTATTACACCACCTGTTAAAATGTCTTGACTGTCTGCTTTTGCTCTTAGGATGAACTCAGGACTCCTTAACAATGTCTACAAGAACCTATCAATCTAGCTTCTGCTTTCCTCTTCAGGTTCATCTTTTGCTACTCAGATAGCCTCATGGTAGAGGACCCATTATGGGCATTTATTCATTTCCTCTAAGGTGCATTCTTCTTCCAGCCTCAGAGCCTTTGTAAATTGTTTCCTTTGCCTTAACTGCTCTTATTCCTCCTCTTTACTGGGGCACTATCATCTCAGCCTTCTGGCCATAGCTTCTTGCCCTCTTCTAATTCTCCTTTAAAACACTTACCAAAGTGGTGTTTACTTATTTCCATATACATTCATTTAATGCCTGATTTAAGTCGTTTAATGCCTGATTAAATGCCCACTAAATTGTAAGCTCTAGAATGGCAGGGGCTACGTTGATCTTGTTTATTGTTATTTCTCTGGCTTCTGGACTAAAGGATTGAATTTAAGATAGACTCAATAAGTACCTGTTGCGTTACTGAATGGGTGATGAATGATGAATGAAGAAAACCCTGTACTGCCTGTTTATATATTGAGAATAGAGTGATCCTGGGTTTGCTTGGATGGGAAGATAGGAGAAGGGCATACATGTGAATTTCTTTGACACCATGAATCTGACCAATGCTTATATTGTCTGCCATGATCCTATTCCAAATGACCATTATTTTTGCCTTGAACTCCTACAATACCTGCCGTACTAAGGTCCTGGTTTTCAGTCTTGCTATCTATCCTCACGTTCCTTAACATAAACACCAATTCATTCTATACATGGTGGCTTTTTAAAAACTTTATTTTGAAATAATTTCAAACTTACTACACAGTGCAAAAACTATTCAAACCCCATTAAGAGAACACCAGCATACCTACAGCCCCCCAGATACCTAGATCCACCATTTTTAATCATTTTCCTACCTTTGTCATGTTATTCTTTCCATCTGTCTGTCTGTTCATCTATCTGTCATCTTCTGAATATCTGAGAGCAAGTTGCACATAGCATACTCCTTGAACACATAATACTTCCATGTATATTTCCTAAGAGCAAGGATATTTACTTATGTTACCACCTTAAGTGCAGTTATTAAATTCAAGAAATTTAATATTGATATAAAGCTTACAGTCTATATTCTAATTTTTTCTTACGTTCCAAGAATTTCATCCCCTTTTGAGCCTTTTTTCCTCCATTCTTAGATCTCATCCAGCATCATGTATTGCATTTAATTGTCAGTATCTTTATTGTTTCTCTTCCTTTTTTTTTTAATTGTGGAAACATATATACAACATAAATCTTCCCATCCCAACCTTTCTGAAGCATACCATTTGGTGAAATTAATATATTCACAATGTGGCAGTATCCCACCATCATCCATCACTGGAACTTTTCTTCCACCCCAAACAGAAACTCTGTACTCATTTTGCATTAACTCCCCATTAGTCACCCCCTCACCCCTGGTAACCTGTACTCTATTTTCTGTCACTGATTTTGCATATTCTCTGATATTTTCTTGTGGTTACCATGGGTTTAAATTTAGCATCCTAAATCTGTAGCACTCTTGTTTGATTTGATATCAACTTACCCTCAATAGCATATATAAACTAGGTTCCTGTACTGTTCCATTCCCTCTTTTATGCAGTTCTTGTCACAAATTACCTACTTATATTTTATGAGTCCAAGTCCATTGATTTATCATTGTATTCTTTGCATTTGTCTTTTTGAGCCTGTAGGAAGTAAAAAGTAGAGTTACAAATAAAAAACACAATAGTAAAATTATATTTATTTACCCATGACATTGTCTTTTCTGGTGATCTTTATTTCTTCATGTGGCTTCAGTCAATTGTCTAATGTCCTTTTCTTTCAACCTGCAGTACTCCCTTTAGCATTTCTTATAGTGCTAGTCTAGTGGTGATGAGCTCCCTCACCTTTTGTTTTTTATCTGGGAATGTCTTTATCCCGCCCTCATTTTTTTTTTCCTTCTATTTATTTATTTATTTATTTTTGTATGCTGTATGGTGAGATCACATTTCATTATTTTTCCATGTGAGTATCCCATTACTGCAGCACCATTTGTTGAATTTTTGTTTATTTGTTTTGCTTGTTTGTTTAGGAAGTACATGGACTGGGAATTGAGCCCAAGTCTCCTGCATGGCAGGCAAGAATTCTACCATGGAATGATCCTTGCACCCCCATCCCTCCCTCATTTTTGAAAGACAGTTTAGCTGGATACAGAATTCTTGGTTGGCAATTTTTTGCTTCTAGCACTTTAAATGTGTCTTTTTACTGCCTTCTTGCCTCTGTAATTCCCAATGAGTCTCTGTCTCATTACCCTATTTTATTTTCTTCATATACATTATTATTGCCTTTCTTCATATACATTATTATTGTCTGAAAATATGAAATTATTTGTTGGTTTATGTATATTTGTTGGTTTATGTATTTATTGTCTATCACCACCACCACTAGAATATAAGCCCCATGAGGGCATTAATCTTACCAGTCTTGCTCTCTACATATTTTCACCACTTAGGACAATATCTGGCACAAAGGAGGCACAAATAAATATTTTCCAAATGAATAAATAAATAAGCATACTAATAGAAGTGAGTTATTGCAAAGTTCATATGTGACAAATACTTATTGGGCCACTTAGGCAAAAATTACTGTGTTAGGCGTGGAAATTGAAAACATGATTATGCTCCATTCTGGCCTTGAAGAGCCCAAATATACTGAGGACGGATGCATAAGTGAATGCATTCAATATGATATGTGGCTTTATGGATATATACAGAAGATACAGCTGGGACCCAAAGATAAGAGTGATCACTGCTTCTTGGAGGGATTAGGAAAGACTTCCCAAAGGAAGCCTTGAGGGATGAGTAGGAGGAGTTCTCCAAGTAATTTGGCAGTGACTGGATGTTGTCTCAGCTATTAGGCAGAGATAAAAGAAAAGTCAAAAGAAGTGGAAACACGGAGTGTGAGGGTAGTTCAGTGGTAGAATTCTCATCTGCCATGCAGGAGACCTGGATTTGATTCCTGGCTCATGCACTTCCTAAACAAACAAAACAAGGAAACCAACAAAACAAACAAAATTCAACAAATGGTGCTGCAATAACAGGCTACTCTCAGGGAAAAAGAATAAAATGTGGCCCTGCCATATAGCATACAAAAAAAAAAGTGGAAGCATACAAAAAATGGTGCATTGGGGAAATTGGGTGGCTTTCTGTATCAGGGCTGTAGAGTGTGTGAGTAATAGAAGGCTGAGCTGAAAAGCAGACAAAGAAAAAGACTATTCAGCATTCCGTTTCCCTTCTTCTACAAATAGAACCCCCCTCTACTGGGCTAGCAACTCTCCACTCCACGTGGTCCTGGCATAGCATCTACTAATGATAAGACCCAAACTTGCTGGCTTTGTGGAGAGATTATGATAATTTTTTTGCTGTTCTATTTTATCAACACACTGGACACAGTGATTAGCTGTGAATACACATGAACAAAGCCAGGCCAATCAAATACCATCCTTAATATTTTATACTGATACTAGGAGAAAGTAGCTTCCTTCTTTCACTGGGGCTCCTAACCTGGCATGATATAGGGCTAGAAAAGTCTGTGGCCATGACCTTCTGGTCCTGCAGCCCCCCGACTTACCACTAAGGAGGAATGTAATGAGAAAAATAGAAAGAAACAGAACAGAGAGGGAGGGAGAGAAAAAGGTAGAGGAGGAGATCACAAGATATAGACAGATAGGAAGATTGGGGTCTAGAAACATTTGTGTCCCTAGCGTCCTTGGAGCCAGCTTCATCCCCTAGAATCAGTTATTAGTACATTTCTTTTGGTTCTTACTAGTTTGTATGTTTTCTGCAATTTCAGCCAAAAGAGTATTAGAAAGCATACTTTAGTGTTTAGAAGAATGAAGACTACGGGGAGAAATCAGATTTGGAAAAAGATAACACACTCACTCTTGGACATGCTAAGTTTAAGATGCGAGTGGGAACACCTGGGTGCACATTTCCAAAAGGCAGCTAATCATGAGGCCCTGGTATCCAGGAGAGAGGGATGACCTAGCAAAACAGATTTAGAGTCTATCGGGATAAAGTTTGTCCTTGCAGCTACAGGCCTAGATAAATTCATTCACGGAAAGCATGAAGAGCAAGAGAAAATAGAAACCACAGAAACGGTCCTGGGAACACTTTCTTGAAGGAAATGGGTGAGTGAATAGAATATCTTCCAAGCTAATGAGAGGGTGGAAAATCAGGAAAGAGGGGTCTTCCAGAAGCCAGAGATATAAATAAAATTTCAAAGAGGATATTATATCCAAGAATTCTCAATAACACTGAAGTAGAGTATGAGAAGGTCTGTATTCATAAGGATGAGATAGGCAATGTTGCAATAGACATTTCACTGCCAATTCCCATTGGCTTAGGGCAACAAAGGTTTGTTTTCACTCATGCTCCATGTAGGTACTAAAGGCCTAGATTGACTGAGCTCCCTCACCTTGTAACTCAGCATAGGAAGTTTGCAACATCCTTGCTCACTGGAATAGAAGAAAAAAGACTGGAGACCATACATGAGCATTTTGCTGCCTCAGTCTGAAAGAGACACACAACAATGTGGCATGCATTTCTTTGGCCACTTACAAGGAAACTACAAAATGTAGAGGGTGCAAATACAGGGGAATATTTGATTTGGTGGAAATTATTGTCACTGCCACAAGGATAAAGAGACAAAATCCTTCTGGATTTTTCTATCAGCAGGCTACTTTTGCTTTTAATTAGAGCAGATTTACTAGAGCAAAGAGGCTGAAACCCAGCTTAAAATTAACACATAAATGGGAGATGACTATGTTTGATGCTTTTATAGACTTCAATATACTTTACAATATTTAATCTTGGCAACTACCGTATGAGACAGATATTATTGTTATTTTACAAAGCAGGACACCAAGGCTTGGAAAAGGTCATTTAATGATTCAATTGTTAGTTATTGAGTGTTTGCTGTGTGCAGAACCAGGGACTCAGTAAGTAGCAAAGCAAAGACACATTCCCTGACCTCACAGAGCCAACAGTCAAATAATTATAGAACTAAATATATGAACACTGCTCTGGAGCATGCTGCAGATTAAAGTCTAAGATGAGCCAGGACTGTGGATGGGCAAATGCCTCCCCAAATATGCAATGAGCCAGAGATCAGCAGGCAGAGTTGGGGAGGTGGAAGGACATGTCTGCTCTTCAGACAGAGGGGAGGCTATGTGCAGGTGTCATGCAATACAAACAGAGTCTGCAGTGCTGAAAGCACAGTGTGGTTGGAGCCTAAAGAACCAGGGAAGGAAGCATGATATAAGATGTGGCTAAATAAGTGACATAGGATGGGACTGTCCCATCCCCATCCCTGTGGACCACATTGAAAGTAGTGACGCTACCTTATACTTCAGGAGAAGCTTTTGGTTTGTCTGTCTCTCCAGGAGAACATAGTTGTCTCTAATATTTTGGCCAAAGTCACAGAGAGATGTTAGGACTCTAACTCACATCCGGCTTACTCCAAGATCATCCAGCCTTCACTGAATTCCAGTTGCCTCTACAAGTTCAGCTTGAGATACAGTTAGGCAGGTTCTGGGTTGAGGTAACCAGGACAGCTGTTCTTATCACTTGGTATCTCTCCCATGGAAACTCTTGTGCTGAACTCACAAATAGATGGCCTCATTTGCTAAGACAGTGGAGCATTTTCTTCCCCTCCTTTTCCACTTCCTGGGGGGACAGAATCACTGGGATTTTCAAAAGTAATTTTATCAGGTTTCCAGGCTTTGTCATTTTATTCTCCAACTTTGCCAGAAAATGAGGAACAGCGTCAAGCAGATTTTTCTAAGAGCTACATTTGAGCGAGTTTGCTTTATTTGCCTTTAGTTCTGAAAACTTTCAGACTGATGTTCTGAAAATGCTGCAGTCATATTTGGCTTGGTCTTGCATGAGTTAAAAAATAGTTCGATAAAAACTAGACAGAAATGTGTAGGAGATAACAGGGGAGATAAGGTAGCTTTTGCTGCTGAGATATTTTTGTTTATATGAACTTTAAACATCACCTTTGTCTTTTCCCCTTCTGTCACAATGTAAAAGAGGACACGGATAATCCTCTCCTTTGGGACAACATTGAAAGGAAATGTGACAACGAGACCATAACTTTGGCAAATAAAGCACTCTATTTATAAAATTTGAATAAGCCTAGCATATGCTTTAAGTACCCAATGGGCTAACCCAGTGCAGCCCTGATTTTTTGTTCTTAAAAGTTGCAGGTTTCTTACTTTGGCCTGTATGGTCAGTTTAGTTGAATACCGTAAATACAGGGCATCTTGAGGAGGGCATGAGATTTTGTTGGTTTGTCCAGGTTAATGTGATGCCCCAATAAATCCCACAGTAATGTGGACAGTGAATGAAGAAGTATTTACAGGGTTCCCTTAGGGGAATGGGGAGGAAGGGGGAAAGATTCACCTTCCCCATTTGGAGAATTTCTGATTCTCTCACAAGCAGTGGGGACAACCATATCAATAGACCAAGCCCCCAATCTTGGGGTTTGCCCATATAAAACTTATTCCTGCAAAGGATAGGCTAAACCTACTTAAAATTAGGCCTAAGAGTCACCTCCAGAGAACTGGTTTTGTTGCTCAGATGTGGCCTCTCTCTCTCTCTAAGCCAACATGGCACATGAACCACTGTCCTCCCCTCTACATAGGACATGACCCCCAAGGGTGTAAATCTCCCTGGCAACGTGGGACAGAAATCCCAGGATGAACTGGGACCCAGCATCTAGGGATTGAGAAAACCTTCTTGACCAAAAGGGGGAGAAAAGAAATGAGAAAAAATAAAGTGTTAGTGCTGAGAGATTTCAAACAGAGTTGAGAGGATATTGTGGAGGTTATTCTTACAGATTGTATAGATATCCTTTTTCTGATTATGGTGTATTTGAGTGGCTAAAGGGAAGTACCTGAAACTGTAGAGCTGTGTTCCAGTAGCCATGTTTCTTGAAGATGATAGCATAAAGATATAACATTTACAATGTGACTGTGTGACTGTGAAAACCTTGCGTCTGATGCTCCCTTTATGTAGGGTATGGACAGATGAGTAAAAAATATGGATAAAAAATAAACAGATAATAGTGGGAACAAAGGTTAAAATAAATTGGGTAGATAGAAATCCTAGTGGTCAATGAGAGGGAAGGGTAAGGGGTATGGTATGTATGAGTTTTTCTTTTTTCTCTTTATTTCTTTTTCTAGAGTGATGCAAATGTTCTAAAAAATGATCATGATGATGAATATACAGCATATGATGATATTGTGAGCCATCGATTGCACACCATGTATGGAATGTTTGCATGTTAAGAATGTTTGTGTGTATAGGTTGTTTTATCAATAAAAATGTTTTTTAAAAAGTTTCAGGTTTCCAAACAACTGGTGTTTTGAATGCTGATGCAACTTCACTACTTGTCTCCCCCACTTTCTCCAAAAGTTTTGCTGGTTTTCTGCTCTAGCTTCTCAATTATGTCCATTAATTCAACCCCATTCCAAAAAGAATCTACAGAATACATTTTTCTTTGCTAGGAAAACTTCTGAGAAGCAGATTTGACTCATACACATGCACAAACACACATTCCATGAGAAAATAAATTTTTTTGTATGCTATATGACAGGGTCACATTTCATTCTTTTTCCATGTAAGTATTCCCTCATTGCAACATCATTTGTTGAATTTTTGTTTGTTTGTTTTTTCTTTCTTTCTTTGCTTGTTTGTTTTTGGGGAAGTGCATGGACCAGGAATTGAACCCTGGTCTCTCACATAGCAGGTGAGAATTCCACCACTGAACTACCCTTGCACTCCTTCATGAGAAAATAAATTTTAAGAATGGGGTGATGAACTTTTAAAATTTGTTCAAGAATTGAGTCAGTTGAGCCTGTGATGTCACTGGGATGGTATAAACTCAGTACTTAGAGGTGGAGGGCTATGGCCTCAGCTGCTCGAGTTCAGATACTGGGCTCACTCTATTAACTGTCTAATGGGGAAGTTACATAAACTCTGCATTTCTTCAGTGCATGGTCTTGCTGGTAAATACAATACAAATAAAGAAATTAGCGCAGTGCCTGGCCTAGCATGAGCTCTCAGGATTTTTGCTATGAGGGAAGTTAGTGCTTCGGAATGCACTTTTTCTCTGTCCTTTCATTAGCTTCATCAAATTTTATTTCCGGTCAACATTAATTGCTCACCAGGTGCCAAGCCCAGCAGATTCTGGAGTTTGAATGAATGAATGAGACATGGCTCCCAGCGTTCAGTTTGCTCACTGCCAACTCGACTGCATTGCTGGACAGTCAGTTCTGTGGCCAATCAAGGGTCAAGGTGGGACACATTGTCTTATCCTGTCTCATCCCACTCTTGAGAGCTCTCTTTCGACGCATCATGTTCTCAGGGTGATGTTGCTGTAGCATCTTGATGCTTTGTAAACTTGGCAACCCCAAGGCTGAGACGGCCTCATGCTCTATGAGCCCTGAAGATAGGAGATGAAGGCCCTCAAAGCAAGGACAAGAAGGGCTCCCCCAGCGTTAAGCCAGAAGGAACAATTGGTGCCAGAACAGTGGCGCCAAGTAGCTGCCTGTCTCCGATGTGCTGTTTTTGTTGATTGGGGAGAGCCAGGCTGAAGAGACACTTTGAAGGCCTGACCTCCCCCAGCTGTCTCCTGAAAGCTAAGCACAGACGACAGAGCCTTCTGTCACCAGATTATTCATAGTCCCTGTTGCCTCATGACAGTCCTTGCCATGCACTGCACGGCCTTGGCCATGGCTTGTGGAATGGAGAGCTGTGGTCGGACCCCAGCAAAGCTGTACTTTTGAAGCAACAGCTGCTTTCTGTGCTGCTGAGAGGGAGCCTGCTTGAGGAGCTCTGAGATGCCTGGGCTTTCACGGAGCCCCAGGGCTGAAGGCTGCCAGGGACACTCAGTTAGTTTCTGTTCCTGCATTGCTCAGGGGGAAAGAGAGCAGAGAGTCTTTCAATAGATCCTCTGTCAATTTTTTTTCTCCTC
>PVIY010049328.1:0-16798 GCA_004026745.1 Myrmecophaga tridactyla | reverse complement strand
AGGGAAATTCTGGAGACCCCAGGCTTGTGGCTGGTATGTGAAGTGTGGGCAGCTTGTGGGGACTGTGCCCTTCCCCTCTCCGACCTCAGGCTAGTTCCAGGTAGTTAGTGCCAGAATTCCTGGCCCCTTGTCTTTGGGCTAGAAGAGGAGAGGGAGGAAGGTGGGTAGGGAGGAGAAACCAGACTCTGTGGGTAGTGGTGACCTGTGATGCCAAATCCCAATTCAGGCTCAGATAGGGGGAATTTGTGGTGCAGTGTTCAGCCTGGGGCTCAGCCACCAGCAGGATCTCCAGATACCAGCACCCCCTGGATTTGAGGCAGGGCTGGAAGAATTTCATTTCTTCCTAAGGAAAAGCTCAGGTGTGGCATGGCTGCAGCTTCAGGGCCATCTAGCTCTGATGAGCCAGTGAGGCAGAGGTAGGGAAATGAGAAGGGGGTGCAGGAAGCACACGTCCATGACAGGAAAGCGCCGAAAATGCATGACAAGTGTAGGCACATCACTCCGGGAATGCCATGCTGTGCACATTTTGCAAGCAGTTTGGTGAGATTGTTGTAAACATCCCTTGATTTTAATTTGTAGGATAAATTTGAATTCGGGTTTGATTCACAGTGCACCATGAAGCGTTTGGTAAAAATATAAGCTAAGTCTTGACCGTCAGAGTGTCTTCTAATGTTAGGAGTGTCTGCTTACTTGTCTTCAGTGCTGTAAGGAACCGGGTTTTTTTTTTTTTTTTAACTGACAGCCTGTGGATTGAACTTGTTTGTGAATACATTGTGCTTGTAGAATGTACAGCGTCCTAACTTTAAGAAAAAAGTGCTAATACCTTCAAGTGGAGCTTGTTTCCCCAGCTGACCATCGGTTGCCTCTTGCCCAGCCTATCAAGGCATGTGAATTGGGTACCTTTGCTCTTCCTTCATTTCTCCATTCCTGATCTTTGGCTCTTTCCTTTTTCCTAAGAATGGCGTTCTGTGTCCGATTGCTTCTTTTCTTAATATTGAGCCTGTTTCTTTACATGGATGGTTTTATAGTTATCTCATTTAAGGTTCTGAAAAAGTATAAAAGCTAAAAAGAGGCCCCCTCCTCAAAGTTGATTTTGTGGTAGAAGCTATCACAGGGAGAACTAGCTAGAAGCCCGTCTCTGCTGACGGGCGTCTCTTTGCTCTTGCAGCACTGACAAGACAAGCTTTCTGTTACAGCAACAGTGTGAAAGGATATAAAGTGATATTTTAATTTCCCCCCTAAGCATGACCACATTAAAACTTATTTTCAAACAAGGAAAGATGACATCTGGAAACAATAGCGTTTAAAAATTATTTTACTAGAACTGATGATTTTCCCTCTATCTCATTTTCAGAGATAGCCTGTCACTAACCCTCCACCCCGCTGGTTATCTGCATGGCTTTTAACAATATTATAGTATTTAAATATATATATAACTTAAAATTTGCCATTTTAACCCTTTTTAGGTGTACAGTCAGTAGCATTAATTTCATTCATGACGCTATGCGACCATCATTACTATCTATTTCCAAAACGTTGTCGTCACCCCAAATAGAAACTCTGACCCCAATAAACAGTAACTCTCCACTCTCCCTCCTGCAGCCCCTGGTAAGCTCTGCTTTCTGTATGAATTTGTCGGGCCTGTCACTTCTGACTGAATAGCTCTCCAAGGTTCAAATCTTGGGAGATTATTCATTTTGCTTGCAGCCCTCATGCTGCCAAACGAAGGCAAGGCAAAGGGGAGAGCTCATCAGTTTCTCTCCTGTGGATCTGAGTTACTGAATGTGTTGGCTTTAGCAGACTGGGCCGTGGAGGGGCTTTGCTTGCTGGCCGTGGCACCCTGCTGTGGTCTCCCTGCTTTCCTTTTTCCACGCTCAGCACTGACAGCCTGTAATGACCCAGCACACTGCATGACCAAGATGGGAACAAATTGGTCCTACTGCCTGCTTTCAAACTCAGGCATTTTAACCTGCATTTCCTCCCTCTCAGCCCTGAGAAGGCTCTTTGGCTGCCCTTCCCTCTCCAAGCCTTGCCTTCTTGTGCTGCTGCCACCTGGCTAAGCTCAGCCTAGCTGGTTCACTATTTTACCGTTGGGCTTCTGTGCTCCAGTTCTAGTGGGGAATTGCTGTGCAGTTTCTGTGAGAGGCAGGACAATGAAACTCACAAAAGGTGCGAACTTACGTGAAGAAATTGAGCAACTCTTGTTGAAAAGTCCAAGTAAAGCAGAGAGGCTGTTGGCTGTGGGCATTTAGGTTCCTACTTTCTCATTTCCTCTCATTTGCCAGAAGAGGAACCTGGGGCTCAGCATGACTAAGTGTGTCGTCCCAGGTGCTCTGACACCAGCTGCACCTGTCTGGGAGCTGAGGCCTGCTTGCCACAGCGTCCCACACCTGGTGCTCCCACGCCTGGCGCTCCCTGCCCGGGATGCTCCATAGATGTGCACGTAACTCCCCACCTTAGCCAGGACCACCGAGCCTGAAGTTTCAGTGTTTCGGCACTCACGGTTGGCACTAAGCATCGGTGCAAGAGGCAACAACAGTCTCCTGTGCTTTTCTTCCTTAAATGGCTAAATATATATATATATAATTTTTTTTTTTTTTTTTACAATATATTGCCTTTTTGTGGAAGTCCTCTGGAACCAAAGCCAATATTCAAAGGAGCATTTGTCACACCTGAGTCTGAAGCATTTGATGCTGCAAGAGTAGATGTAAAGAGAGTCAGGGTCAGGTCATTTTATTAAGTCACAGGAATTTTACTTTACCCAGGATCCTGACAAACAGAATTTCCACTTGGCCAAAAAACACTGGGATTTTTCTGACAGGTTCCATTATTCAAAAAGTCTTATATAAGCTTTATATCTTGCCATTATGAGATATAACTAAAAACATAGTACAATCCTAATTAAAAAAAATACACATCATTAGGAAGAGAGTAGAAGGAATTATATCAATCTAAAAATGATACTTTTCTCTCTTTTTTTTTATAATAACCATGATTACTGTAATAATCAGAAAAGGAAATGTTAAACTCAGAAGTTATGCAGGAATTTAAAAAATATTTTCCCCAATTCTGCTTTACTACCATTTTTCTCATTATTTATTTTAACAATTTATTATTATTATGATTTTAGTAAGTTTATAGCGTTTGTACATCCGTCACTACACTCTAAATAAATGTTGTAAGCCTTTGTGTCACCTGTAAAGAAGCCTTGGTCCCATCTGTCATAACTCTCCATCTGAACGCCAGCCCCTGGCAACCATGAGTCTACTTTCTGTCTCGAGAGAGTCACCTGTTCTGGAAATTTCATACCAGTGGAATCTGACAGTATGCAACTTTTTGTGTCTGGCTTCTTTCACTCAGCATAATGTTTTTGGGGTTTATCCACATTGTAGCATAAACCAATATTTTATTATTTTTTTATTGACAAATAACATCCCATTGTATGTATGAACCACGTGTTATTTATCTGTCCACCATTCGATGGGCATTGGGTTGTTTCTACTTTGTGTCTATTCTGAACCATGCTGCTATGAAGAACTGTGTGCTAAGGACTGGGCTTTCACAGGCCTCCAGAATCGAAGATGAGATTCTCAATGCATCTCCCCAAGAGAGTCCCTTTGGGAGAATAGGGCCCCTGATAGTGTCACAGTTGGATGGGCTGGTTTCACGTGCAAGGAATGTTAAGAATCTCAAGGACTTTCTAGGCTACCGCTGGGAAATACGGGAAAGTAGATTTTCTAGTCACTGGTCCCAAACCTTCCAGATTCAGGCTAGGGGCCTTCCTTAGGATGTACCTTGCAGCATGCACCCTGGGAATCATGAGTGGACTTGGTTTTTATGGGGAACGATATATAAGGTGAGGTAGCTGGCGTGGAGAATAAAATGTAGGAAGAGAAGGAAGACGAGGGAGGAACGGGAACGTCAGATACCAGCAGGACTGTTCTCAGTCCTGGTATGTAATATGTGCTCAATAGATGTGTGAATTCATTTATGTTGCTTTGAAAAATCCAAATGTGTATTGCTCTTTCCATACATATATGTGTTTCCATTTCCATGGGTTTCCATCTCTAACTTGCTTTTATTTTGGGTGTAGAGGTCACCTTGTATTCAAGCCTCCCTTAGTCATCTGGGGGAGAAACAAGAGTGTGAGTGTGTGTGTGTGTGGGGGGGGACTGGGGCTCGCAGCAGGACGTCCTTGCCGGGAACAGTGAGGGGTCACTGGGAAGCTGGGCCAGTTGCCAGGAGCTCAGGGTCAGGGGTGGGCTATGAGCAACAGTGAGCTCAGCAGTCAGCTTCTGGGGCTTGCTGGTAGGGGCAGGACGCCTGGGTGGACAGCCTCTTCCCCTCCGTGTTTCCATGCCGCGACTGTGGGGACGCAGCCACCAGCTCTTTCCTTCCCACCGGTGGGCTCTAAATTCCCTTCGCCATTGCTGTTGTGCGAGAGCGAGCAGGGTCTCTTCTCTAGGAGGTGATTCTTCATGTCATTTTCCTCATCTATGTTCGAGTTAGCACAGCTTTCAGCATAAGTGTGTAAAAAATCTTTTTTAGCATGTGCCCCAAAGCCTAGAACCTCATTGCTTTTTAATCCATAAGCATTTTAGTGCTGTGTTAATAGAGATCTTGCCAGTTTCATTTTAGAAAGTATATATTTATATATCAAAAAAATTTAATAGTGAACCGACGAAAATCCTGGTAGAAAATAGGTTTGGAAAACATAATGTCAGGTTTCCTTGTGTAACACCTGATGTGAAACTGAAGCAATTATCCACAAAAATCAGACTCAAATGGGAACAAAAAAGCCAGAAAGCTGAATTCTTAAAAAACCGTTCAGTGTTTTTTCAGCTTGTCTGTCCTAAAGCACTTTTGTACTGACTTTAGAGAAAAAGAGGAAAAATAGGGGAAGAATTGATTTGGAGGCTGGGTTTAAGCATGATCACCTGTGGCTGAGGGGGGTGTCTCCCCAGGCCTGCTGGGCGCTGGCGATAAACACAAGGTCGGCGGTGCCGAGCGCCCTCCCGGAGACAGACGTCCCGCGTGCAGGAGGAGAGCTGAGGACGACGGGGGCGGCTGACTGCCTGGGGCTAGAAGGGAGGTTTCAGGGAAGAGATGGCCTTGGAGTGGGCTAGAAGTGAGAACACTGTGGAGAGGGAGGCAGTTGTTCTCGGAAGAGGAAATAGAGTGGCTATTTTGGACTAACAGAAGTTAAAAGACTTCTAAGCAGGAGCACGGCTCTGATAAAAAGCAGAGGATGCTGGAAGCCCAGGAAGGAAGGGGCGTGCTTGGGGCGAGCAGGGACCAGGATGTCGCAGTTGAGGACTGACCAGCAGAAGCTGGGTTCCGGAGTTGGATGGGGAGGAAGGCGTACACGGGGAGCCAAGGGGCAGAAGCAGCCAGCGCGGGGCCCGGGTGGTTGGATAATGATGCTGTTATCCAGGTGGGAACTGGGGAATACGAAAGGATGCCGAGCCGGGAGAGAATTTGCAGGATGACTGGGGCTGGCACAGGTGGGCACGGCTGGCAGAGCTAGATTCCAAAGCCGCTTCTTTTCCCAGTGTGATTTTGAAAGCGTCATGCGTAAGGTGGTGGGTTCTGCTGGTTAGAGTGGAGACGCCGTGCTGGCAGGTGGGCGAACAGATGGCTTGGGGCTCCCCATCCAGCCGGAGGGCCTCTCCATGGACTGATGCAGATGTTGAAGGAGGCATTTTCTGGCTACTCTTCTGATTTAGCATCCTACTCCAAACAAAATGCTCAGACCTCTGCCAGGGCTGTCATTGGATGGTGCTTAGAGTCAGCCTCGGGCTGCGATGTTTTTGTGATAAGTTCAGAAAATCAATCCATAACTCAGTTTAGGTGAGTACATGTAAACATTTACTAGGTGTTTACTAGGTTTTAGAGATTTTGTGTTCATGATTTCTAGTCTTCATAGTGCCCAGTGGGGCACGTCCATTATCCCCACTCTATAGGTGGGGAAGCTGAGGCTGGGAGTGGCAGTAGGTACCATGCCTGGGGTCACCCAGCTCAGTTGGAGAGCTGATTCATTTTAAGGTGTAGCAGAGCACAGAGCCCCCATTCTCAAGGAGATGGTGTGTGTGCTGCTTCCACATGGCTCTGCTTGAAACCGCTCTGTTATCAGATCTCAAGGGTACTTTTATTGGGCCATTTTGTCAGTGACAAAATTGTAGCTAGTATTTCTGAGATTGATATTTTACTGGTACTTGTAATAATGAGGAATGATGGCTGGGTCCCTAATTTATTTTTCTTCCTCAATTTATTTAACAGCTGAGATAAGGGGTGTTAAACTAGCTTAATTGGGTTGCCGTCATAACTAATGGTTCAACTTGATCCAAACTCACATCTTTTAAGTTAGAATCAATCTAAATAGTCTTACTCTAGTCCCTAAGCAGTCTAAAGCTTGGTTGATATATGAAAAGAGAAAGTCAGACCATAGATTTTGGCATCTTTTGGGGGTTCAGATTTCCTGCTACCTCCAGTTTGGGGGCCATTGTTATTCAGAAGTTCAGGAGTCATTTCATGATGGAGGTGGATGACATTTTTTTTCTTTTGATGTATCTGAATGTGCTTTTCACAATATTTCAGTTTTGAATCAGCTAGCATAATCAGAGCATCTGTCATATAAGGGACTGAGGGAAGAGACAGGTTGGGACATGATATATTGTAGGCTTTGAAAAATCGTTATTTTAGTCCATTCCATTTTAATTTTTGAGCTGTTATGCTTGATACTATATCTGTGCTCCTTTTTGGTCACCCACATCACATTTTTCACTAAAAGACTCAAAACATTGGATGAGTTGCTAAGTCTTGAAAACATGCTGCTGAATTTAGTGATCATTTGGCTTGTTTTTATGCCATCACTTGCCTATTCTTTTAAATGAAAATAGATCGGAAATACGTTACTTTTGATCGTCTCCTCATATAAAGACTTAATGTGGACCCTGGAGATGGAACGGGTTTCTTGTTCAACCTGCTTTGTATGCACTGAGTGTCAGGAAGAATTAGAAGGCTTTTTCCTCCTTTTTCTTTAAGCTCTTTGGATAGCATGGGTGCTGGGAGCAAGGGTGTTTGGACTTACTGAAGCAAATGTTTTTGTTGTTTGGAGTTGCAATTTAGATCTTCTCTGAGGGCAGAAGGGCCCTGTTCCATAACATGATTGTGGAACCTCGAACCCTCTGTGATTTACAACAGGAGGAGAAGTGAAAGATGAGTTTATAGGTGAGGGAGGAGGCGGAAGAGCAACTTAATGGAATTCTGAGCAAATGGTGGCAAGCCAAGAAGCAGTCTGCCTCTCCTGGCCCTAACTGTCCCCTGTGGGATTCTGTAACATTATGGGAATTTGCTTGTGACAGTTTCCAGCCCATATAAGACATGAGACTAACATTTGCCCTTTCCAGTGATTACCTGAGCAGGGACAATGATCACTGTGGGATGTGACCCGTGCTAAGTGCTCTTGCCTTCCTCCCTGCAGCACAATCCCAAAGGGATTCTATCTTTATGGCATTCCCGAATGTCCTCTCTCCAACTTGGTGTTTTCCTTACCAGCAATTTTTTTTTCTTTCTTGAGACAGGCCAGCACTTCTGCATTCGTCAAAGACTTTAATAAAAAACTTCTTGGGTTCTGAAGGCACTGTCATAACCTTTTCAGAAGATCTGAACTATATAAGGTAAATGATGATATTCATGTCTGAAGATAAAACGGTCAAATCCTGCCAACGTTAAAGTTCACGCTGTGTTAAACTATAGGATTTAGGACTTTACTCATCAAACCATTTACCTGCAGCCAGTCCTGCTTTAGCAAAACCAAAGCATTTTGGTTATGTTGAGACAGCACGGTTAATTTGTACCTCATTAAAATTGATAATGGTTTAAGAAAAGCGTCCTGTGTATCCTTGAGGATGCTGTGGGTTGCAATTCAGCTTCCACACCCTAGAAAGGTACTAATGTGTCCTCCCCCCCCCCAAAAAAAAAATCATTCATAACTTGGACATTGACAGTAGTATTCTGAAGTATGATTCTAGAATCTTTTTTAGACCAGTTTTGGGGCCCCAGGCAAGTAGGTCCCTAGGGTTTTGTCCCTGTTAACCTCAGAAAGGTGGCCAGCCCTGCTCCCCAGGGTCTTAACCACATTCCTGCATTCTGATCTCACAGCCTCTAGCCTTTAATTGGTACCTCAAAGAAAATTCTCTTTTGGTGCTGGCTTGTTAATTGTTCTAAGCTGGATAAATAGAACTGTGTTGGGCAGGTTATGATGGTGTCACTTCTGTTCTTTGCAGAGTATTATAGGAAGTGCAGAGTTCACGCTTTGCTTTGTTCTCTCTGCAGAAATACTGTCACTCACCTTTCCTGGCATTGGCAGAGGACCATCCTTCCTTGGATTAAGATGCCAAGTCCGTCTGTAAGCTGTGTGGGTGCTTAGAGAACACGTGGATATTACAGGTCCTCCCGGGGAAGCCCTGGCAGGCTAGGTTAGTGCTCCCTGTGTAGCCAGCTACTTTTTATTTTAAAAATAAACCTTGTATTGACGTATAGAAAAGTTCACGTATGATTAGCATAGGTAGACCTTGGTGAATTTTCATAGTCTGCACACTCCCATGTCCAGGAGGGTAATCAAAAAACAATAATTAGTTTCACCTGTTTTGGGGCTTTCTATGAATGGAATAATGCTATGTGCACTCTCTTGTGCCAACCTTCTTTAGTTCGACATTATGTGTACAGTTGATCCATATTGTCAATACTTGTGATTCATTCGTTACTATTGTGTAGACTCTGTTGTGTGAGTATACCACAGTTTATTCCACTTTTGTTGGGCATTTGGGCAGTTTCCTATTTTGGGCTATCATGAATAGTGCTGTTATAAACATTCTGGTGCATGTGTTTTGTGGAAAAAACACTCACACTCACACACACACACATCTGGACATACATCTAGGTGCAGAATTTCTGGAATTCAGCCTTAGTTGAGTTGTTTCCAAAGTGATTTTTAACAATTTATTCTTCTACCACCTGTTCCTGAGAGGTTCAGTTTTTCTACATCCTTACTAACATTTGGTATTTTCCATCTTTTAATTTTAGGTGTGTAGTGTTATCACATTGTAGTTTTGATTTGTATTCTCTTGTTAATATATTTCTTGTCCATTTTCATACCCTCTTTTGTGAAGTGTCTGTTCAGGTTTCTTACCCATTTTTCTTTGGTTTGTGTCTTTTGCTTAAGGATTTTAATATTTTTATGTTTTTGTATTGTGAATATGTTCTTCTACTCTGTGGCTTACCTTTTCACTTTCTTAATGGTGTCATTTAGTGAACTGAATATATAATCTCTTTCTCTTGTGTGTGTGTGTGTGATGAGTACCTTTCATGTCCTCCTTAAGATGTCTTTATCTATGACAAAGTAATGAATATGTTGTTATGTTTTTCTCTAGAAGATGTATTATTTTACTTTCTACATTTTGATTGAAGAGATTTAGAATTGATTGTTGTGTATGGTGTAAGAAAGAGGTCAGTATACTTTTTTTCAGCATCTGTTTATTCAGTGAACCCAGCACTATTTATTAAAAAGGCCATTTTTCTCTTCTGCACAGTGGCACTGACCTTGTATAGTCAGGTACTGTGCTGTGCATTGTGTGTGTGAGTGTGTTTCTGAACTGTCTTTTTGCAAATACCATGCAGTCTTAATTACTAGTGTTGTCTAATTGATCTGGATACATGGTAGTACAAGTCTGCTAACCTTTTTTTTCAAGATTGCTTTGGCTATTCTTAGTGCTTTGTATTTATATATGAATTTCATATTCAATATATCAATTTCTGCTCTTCCTTCTCCTATAAAAAATACATACTGGGATTTTGCCTAATATTGTGCTGAATCCATTAGCTCAGTTTGAAGAGAATGGACATTTCAATAGCATTGAGTCTTCCAATCCATGGACATGGTATACCTCTCTATTAATTTAGGTCTTTTAAACTTCTCTTAACAGTGACTTGTAGTTTTCAGTACACAGGACTTGAACATCTTTTTAAACTTAAACCTTGGTATTTGATGTTTTTGATGCTATTGCAAATGCTATGATTTTAATACTTCTTTTGGTTCATTGCTGGGATATAGGAAACAACTTTTGTATGCTACCTTGTATCTGATAACCTTCGATAAATTCACTAATAGTGTATCTGAAAACTCTTAAATTTCTTAGGTACATGGGTATATTATTTGTGATAAAGAGTTTTATTTCCTTCTTTTAATCCTTAGGCATAATTCTTTTTCTTGTCAGTTTTGCTCTATCTAGGACTGTGCTCTGGGAAAAGAATTCAATATTTCACTATTAAGCAAGGTATTTGCTGTAGCTGCAGTTTTTCCTCCTCTTTTTTGTAAATAGTTTTTTTTTATCAGATTATAGAGATTGCCTAGCTTTAAAAATAATTTTTTTAAATCATGTGTGAGTGTGGAACTTTGTCAAATGCAGCTGTTTAGATACTTATATTTGTTGGGTTCACTAATATTTTGTTAGGGATTTTTCCCAGCTACGTTCATGAGTGAGATTGGTCTGTAATTTTAATTTTTTGAAAGATTTTGCTAGGTTTTGGAACCAAAGTTATGCTGGTCTCATAAAAAGAGTTGCTAAGGATGAGTAAGCACAAGATTGGTGTTTTTGCTCTGAAATGTTTGGAAAAGCTAAGTGATGCCATTGAGCTTGTGGTTTTCATTATGGGAAGTTTTTTTTCTCTTTAATGCAATTTTTATTGATATATATTCACACACTATACAAACCCTCCAAAATATATAATCAGTGGCTCACAGTACTATCACATAGTTGGGCATACGTTTCCATTATCAATTTTAGAACATTTTCATTACTCCAGGAAAGAAATAAAAAGAAAAAAGAAAACCCACATCCTCCCGTAGGCCTTATCTCCTCCTATTATTTTCCCATATTATTGGTGTGCTACATTTGTTACTGTTGATGAAAGAGTATTAAGATATTACTGCAAACTATAACCCATAGTTTCAATAGTTACATTTTTTGTGGGAATTTTTTAAATAACACATTATTATTTTTTCATAAATATTGAGCTATTCATGATTCATAGGTAATTTTTGATAAGTTATAATTTTCAAGAAACTTGTATCTTGAAATTGTCAAATTTATTGGCATGAAGATGTTCATAATACCTTAACTTTCTGCTGTCTATAATAATGTTTCCTTTTCTATTCTAATATGTTAATTTGTGTCTCTTCCCTTTTTCCCCTTATCAATCTTACTATGAGTTTATTAACTTTATCTTTTCAAAGAAACTTTTGGCTTTGTTTTTCGTTTGTTTGTTTGCTTTTCTGTTTCCTAGCTTTCTAGCTCCTTTACGTGGAAGTTCTATTCTTTGATTTTTTTCCGTCTGCTTTTCTAACGTATGGATTTAGGGCTATACATTTTCCTCTGGACAGTACTGTAGCCACATCCCATAAGTGTTGATATTTTATATTTTCATTAAGTTCACAATATTTTCCATTTAACAATATTTTGGCCCATGGATTTTTTTTAGAAGCATATTGTTTAATATTCAGGCAGTTGAGGTGTAGTAAGAGAAACCACACTAAGAGTCCACACTTGGTCATTGATGCCTTACCCATCTGAGTGTCTTTTGCATAGTGTTTTCCAGTAGTGAGTCTCCAAGCTGTCCCTAACAGATAATGTACCCCAAGAGTCCCTTCCCCACTAGTGGAGCTCTGTCTGGTTTTGTGGGGATGCCAAATTCAAACAAACACTTCCCAGTCATATACCTGACTGACAAACCACTAAAGCCCCATCCCTATGATACGGTAAAAGGCATATCTCAGGCCCACATGCTCTTCATTGGCTCCCACCTGCTTGGCTGAGCCTTGTGCCCCTGATGTGTTCCCCGTGTGGCCCTGCAAGGCACACTGCAACCCTGTCTCCACACCTGTGAGTATAGTGAAGTTTCTTCATGCACTTCCTGTGTCTCCTCTCCTTGCTGTACCTGACTGTCCGTGATAACAGCCACAAAACTTGGGGTGCTTTGAATTATATTTTGTTATTGGTTACTAGCTTAATTTCATGGTGGTTGGAGAACAGATTAAAGATTGCAGGTATTTTTAAAATCATTAGAGCTTTTTCTAATGTGAACAACTTTGGGGGAAATGCTCCTTGTGCACTTGAAAAGAATATAAGTTTATTTGGTGTTGAGTACTGTGTTCTATACTATGCTAGCTGCTCAGGTTTCTTGATTGCGTTGTTCAAATCTTCTGTGTTGTTACTGTTTATTCCTTGTTCTATCAACTAATGAGAGAGAGATGTATGAAAGTCTCCCCAAAAGATTGTGGATTTGTCAGCTTCTCATTTTAATTTTCTCTGCTCTCTATATTTTGAACCAGTGCAATTGGGTGTATACAGATTTAGGGTAGTGATATCTTCCTTTAGATTTATTCCTTTATAATTATAAAATGCCCCATTGTCTCTAGAACTGTTGCCTGCCTTAAAGTATACTTTTAGGAATTTTTGAGGGGGTTAGCATTATTGAGGTGCTTTTTTCCTATCTCTTTGCTTCCATCCTTTCTTTGTTCTTTTATTTAACACATGGCTGTTCCAAGCAACATACAGGTTTTTAAAAATAGTCTGATAATCTTACCTGGAGTATTTAATCACTTATATGATTATGATAGATTTGGGTTTATATTTACTATCTGTTTTAGTTTCTTAGTCTTCTCCAGGAAATACCATGAAGTGGATTGGCTTAAACAATGGGAATTTATTACCTATGGTTTTGTGGCTGGGGAAAAATGTCCACATCAAGACATCATCAGGATGATACTTTCTTCCCAATGACCAGCTGCGGTGACCCTTGGCTCCTCTGCCCCATGGCAAGGCACATGGCTGTGTCTGCTGATCTTTCCCTTCTGTCCCAGGTTTTCTTGATTTCAGCTTCTTCTATGACTTTCATTCTCTTATAAAGGACTCCAGTGATATGATTAAGACTTATCCTGATTGAGGTGGGTCATACCTTAACTGAAGTAGCCTCATCAAAAGGTCCTATTTAAAGTGTGTTCACACCCATAGGAATTGATTAGATTTAGGAACATGTTTTTCTGGAGTATATACAGCTTTAAACCTCTGCACTATCTTTCTTTAGTTTTCAGTTTGGCCTGTCTTTTTCCCTTTTTCTTATCTTTTTTTTGATTAATCAAATATTTTCCTTTTATTAATTTATTTATATAGTTTTTTTCTATTTTCTTAGTGGAATAGGATTATAATATACATTCTTGACTTATTACTATCTAATAAAAAGTATTACTTTAACCACATCTCCAATACAATTAGAAACTCAATTTTAACTGCATGTGTTGCCTCCTACCTCCTGTATTGTCATGCATTTTAGTTCTATAATTTTTTTTTTTTTTTGGGCACATGGTCTGGGAATTGAACCTAGATCTCCCGCATGGAAGGTGAGCAGTCTACCATTGAACCACCTGTGCACCCGTCTATAAATATTTTTAAGTACTCAGCTAATTAGAACTATTGGTTTACCCACATATTTACTCTTTGTATTTTTATTTATAGGTTTTGCATTTCCAAGACTCTCTAGGATCATTTTCCCTGTCTAAAATACTCTCATTAGTGTCTCTTTTACTGTGGGCCTGTTCACAGTACAATAGCTCATTTTTTATTTGTCCAAACAAGTCTTTAATTCACCCTTGTTTTAAAAGGAAGATTTAGAGCGTTACCTAGGAGTCTAAGTATGTGTTATCTTTTAAGGCCTGAAAGAAATGTTATGCCATTGTCGCCTGACTTTCATTGATTCTATTTAGAAGTCAGCCATCAGTCATATTGTTGCTTCTTTGTATGTAAATTCTTTTTTCCCTTTATTCTTAGGATGTTTTTAAGTTTTGATCTTTGGCTTTCATCAGTTTTACTGAGATGTGCTGAGGTATATTTTTCTTCAAATTTATCCTGCATGTGGCTTGCTGAGATTCTTGAACCAATGGGTGGATGTCTTCCGTAGGTTTTGAAAAACTCCTGGTTATTGTTTCTTGATGTATTTTTTTCTCTTCCGTTATTTCTTTCCTATAGTTCTGGGATTCCAACTTCATATGTACATATGCAGCAGTTGTTTCTTATCTGTGTCTCATACTCCATTTTATTCTATCTTTGTTTTACTTTCTGTGTTTTGTACAGGTTAATATTCCAGGTCAATAATCCTGTGTTGTTTTGTTAAAACTACCCATTGAGTTCTTAATATCAGATCGTAAATATTTATGTTCTGGGATGTCCATTTAAGTCTTATGATTCCAAGTTTCTGGTGAAATTATCCATATTTTAGTCCATCTTTAACTGAACATATTAATCATAGTTTTTTTAAAGTCCTTGTCTGTGGATTCAAATATCTGGATCCTTTGTAGGTCTGATTTCTGTCTCGGTCATCAGTTATATATATTCTTGCCTCTTCATGGGTCTAGTACTTTTTTTTTGTTACACTGGACATTATGTATATGAGAATATAAAAAGTCCAGATGATATAGTCCACTACAAAGTTTCCTTCTCTCTTATGTCAGCCATAAAGAATGAGAACTTGCCTCATTGATTCAGTCAGGGATGGAGATGGGTCAGGCCAGGCTGCAGGTTTAGCAAGACTCAGTTATTTTCTGGTTTACCCCTGCCAGTCCCTGGATTTTGGTAGAGCGCCCACAGTATTTTAGCTCTAAAAGGCTTCAGCTGATCTGACCGTGCCTTTCAGAGTTTCCTAGTCCAGCTCTCAAACCTTCCCACTTCCTGCCTCATCCCGTATATCTTCAAAATCTGGCAAATGTCTTAGAAGAAAGAATTGTGTGTGCTTGAAGCAAGTCTGCTTTTTCTGGTGAGACCCCAGGAGATTTCACTCTGCCCTTTAGAAGGCAAATTTCCCATGTGTTTAAAGCCCCCTCAGGTTTCCACGTGGTCCTGCCAGTCCAGATAACTACCAGAAGCTTTTCTGATTTCTTTCCCTCCATCCTAGGCCCTCTGCCTTGACTAAGTTCAGTTTTCACCCAGAATCAAAAACATGGCTGGCTTCTTGAACTCTTTTGGGAAGGGTTCTTCCCTTTCTGGTATTTGAGTTGAGCTAAGTTTCACTCCTGGTTAAGCTCTCAGCCTTTACAATGGAGGTTTTGTAATATTCATCCAGCTTTTCTAGTTTTGCAGTGGAGATGTTTGTCTCCTACATCTTATCTGGGAAAATCCTGCAGCCGTATATTTTACCTTCCTGTTTTGGCATAAATTTCTGCATGAGTCCTTGTTTGGAGAAAATCAATTTATTTTGCTTTAGCTTTCCTAATGTTACATGACAAAAGTCCTTATTCTCTCATTCCATCAAATAAATCGACTTTCTGTAAAATTAATAAAAATGAATGTTCACTTCGGACAAAATTGATATATCAGTTAGTACTGTTAACATTGATTTAATGGGTCAGTTTTGGTTTCTCCTGATTAAACTTAATACACAGAGATAAGTTTTCAGTAAGTGACAAAAAAGAGCCTTTAAACAAAAGTAACTCTTGATTTGTGAGGTCTTTTAAATTTATGCTCTTTTTTGTTCTAAGTCTTTTGGGCCTTGTTCAAGATTACTATCCCTAATGATGGTTCTGTATATTAATGTCAATCTGGTTTCTGTTTAGGGACATTTCAGTCCTTCTGGAAACATCTGTGACACTGGACTTTGAATTTTCCTGTCTGATAATAGTTTTAACAGAGTTGGACAAGATGTCAATTTCAAGCTGTAATTTCCTCATGTCATGGGAGGATCATTCCTGGCTCCCGTCCTTCCTTTTTATAGTCCCCATTGGGGTGGGATGAACATTCATCGAACATTTAATGTGGCTTTTCATGGAGAGTCTAGAGGGCACAGCACTTCACTTTCTCAATTCTCACAATAATCTTATAAGTAGGAATTACGGTCGTCATTTTACCGAAGTAGAAACTGAGCCTCAGAGTGTATAAACAGTTTGCTCAGTCATACAGCCAGAGTGTGTGTGCATGTGTGCGTGTGCGTGTCCTGGTTATCCAGAAAATGCAGATGAGACTCTTTCCTCAACAGAAACAGCTGGTTGTAAGGTATCAGAATAGTCCTGAATGTTTTGTGTTTTCCTAAAAATCAGGTAGCTCACCAGTGGGATGGTAGCTCTTTAAACTGGGCTGCTGCTTCCAGATAGAAATGATGAGGAATGTTCAAGATGCAAGAAACCAAAGGTAGGAAAATGATATTTGAGAAAGTCAGCTACATTGTGTTTATTTCCTAGTCTGCAAATTTGTGATTTAGTTCTCTGTGATATTTGTAGACAAGATGTAAACCCAAAAATTGTCCCTGAAGTGGTTGAGCACCATATACCTGGGAAGAAGGCTCTCGTTTCTGGTGAAATTAGGGTGTACTTGGTTCCTAGTTGTTTTCCCCCGCCCAGGACTAATAATTGCATAAAAATGTTTCACCAGGCAATGATAACTTTACAATTTGCTATATTTCACCCTTCCTTCTTGGCTTTCTGAGCTGAGTGTTGTCTCTATAGGTACAGATGCTTTCACATGATACAGAGCCCCTGGAATCATTACTTCATCTGGACTATAATTAATACAGCATTTTAAACATTCTTGCCTTTTTGTCATCAGCTGTTCCTACCCTTAGCACTCTTTTTTTTTTATAAACTTTTTTATTAATTAAAAAACTTAACAAAAGAACATTTAAATATCATTCCATTCTACATATACAATCAGTAATTCTTAATATTATCACATAGTTGCATATTCATCATTTCTTA
>PVIY010049327.1:0-16798 GCA_004026745.1 Myrmecophaga tridactyla | reverse complement strand
AGATTTAGCATCACTAATTGCAGAAGACACTCCCTTTTGGCTGATTACAAATGGATTCAGCTGTGGATGCAGCTGATGTGCTCATGACCTAATCCTGTGAAATGTCCTCATTGCAACAGACAGGCCAACGCTTGCCCAATCAGATAAACAGGTACCACAACTTGGCCAAGTTGACACGTGTCCCTAACCATGACAGATTCTCACTGTATTAGTCTAACCATTTATATCCTTTCCTCCTATATCTGGCTATAAGCCCTGCAGGAGAAGTTACACACTGTTTGGTTAAACCAGTGGTGGAGCTACTCATTCATGAAATTCTTGATGTCTAGCAAATTTTCCAAGACCAATCAGATCCATCTTTTGTTTTCTTCAGCAGCTCTTCAGTACTTCACTATTTTTCTAAAGATTACTCCCTTATTTTTCACATTGAACAAATGACCTTGCCTCTTTCCATTTGTTTAGAATGTTCTTTATTTCTTGTTCCTAATCTAAAAACTTAACAGAATCTGTTCTTATCTTTTTAGTTTTTCCCCCATTTGAGTGATAGAAATATCTTTTTTTTCCTTTATCCAATTCTAAGTCCTCCAGCTCCTCAGGACTTTGATTTAGCCATCATTTCCCAAAGATGTTCAAGTTTCTCTTATTAATCAAAACAAACCAAACAACAAGAAAAGCCTCCCCTCTGACATTTAAAAAAGAAAGGAAAGCAAATCTTTAAGTTACCATATTCTCGTAATAGTTTGTGCTAAGAACTTTATTTACATTATCTTACCCTTTTATAGTAACCTTATATAGTTGCGTGGTATGATTCCATTGTTATCTCATCACACTGAAGAAGAAACCGAAGCTTATTAGGTTAAGGTCACTCAGGGTCCCTTAGATGATTAAGTGTGGTGGCAGGATTTGAATTTAAGTAGACTAACCCAGAACCCTGTTTTATTTATAAATCTCCAAAAGAACATGCAAGAAACTGGTTCCGTGGTTGTCTCTAGGAAATAAATTGTCTGGCTTGGTACAGATATAGTAAGATAATAGGATGACTAATTTTTCGCTGCATATATACTTATTATTTTTTTAACAAGTTAAACAATTCAAAAATTAATTTAGAGTTTCTATATGAATAGAAGGAGAGAGGCAGGTTGTTAATGTAACGTTATGGTTATTGTTAAAAACATGGGGTTCTACTCACTGTCCTTCCCTTCTCTACGTGGGACATGAGATTGAAATACTAGTGATCAGTGAAAGGGAGTGGTAAGGGGTATGGCATATATGAGTTTTTTCTTTTTTCTTTTGCTGGAGAGATGCAAATGTTCTAAAAAATGATCATGGTGCTGAATACACAACTATGTGATGATATTGTGAACCATTGATTGTAACCATGCCAAGAATGTTTGTATGTTCATTGTTTATAATAAAAATATTTAAAAAAATTTGAAAACAAAACAAAACAAAAACAAGGGGTTCTGTGTTCAACACCTCACCTCTATTCTTCAAATGTTAGCACTGTTCTACATCTTGCTTTTTTCTCTTGCTATATCTTAGAGGTTGTTCTTTGTTTATAATTGTAGAGGTGATTCATTCCTTTTTTTAATGGTTACTTTGCATTTCATTGTATGAATGCATCATAATTTGTTTATCCAGTTGCCTACTGAAGGACACTTAGATTCTTTTCTATATTTTACTGTGGCTGCAGTGAGTGACTTTATATGTGTGTCATATGGCTTATGTACAAATTTATCTGTATGGTACTTTTTTTTAATATTAGCAGTTTTAATCTTTTTTAACAGTGAAAAATAAGTCTTCCACCTGTGTCCCTAGTCTTATAATTTTGTTCCCCAAAGTTAAATGTGGCTATAAGTTTCAGATTTATGTTCCAGAAATATCCTGTATATGCATATCTATTTAGACATGTACATGTATACTTTTTTGTTTTTAAAATGGGATATAATACATACTTTATATACATGCATACTTTTTTTGTTTATAAAATGGTAGCATTTTATGCACATTTTTAAAAAAACACTTTTTAAAATTGTTTAAAACTGTTGCAGTAACATGTATACAACATAAAATTTCCCATTTTAACCACTTTTGTGAGTATAATTAAGAGATATTAGTAATTACATCCACAATAATCTGTTATCATCTCCACCATTTATTACCAAAATGATTTCATCACCCAGACAGAAACTCTATTAAGCGGTTACTCCTCCCCATTCTTCATCTCCCAGCCACTGATAACCTCTAATCTACTTTCTGTCTGTATAAATTTGCTTGCACTTGTTTTTTCATATAAGTGAATTAATACAATATTTGTCCTTTTGTGTCTAACTGATTTCACTCAACATGTGTATGAAAAATTTCTAAAAGTGAAATTGCTAGGGTATGTGTGTTTAAAAATTTTGATAACTCTTCTAAATTGTCTTTGATAGAAAGTGTACCAAGTTACATGCCCATCGACAATGTAAGAGAGTACCTGTTTCCCTATACTTACTCTCTGCAAAGCAGAGTATTATCAAACTTTTCTTGAAATTTGCTGTTCTGTAAAAAAATAGTAATTTGCATTTGTTTTTGTGGGTGATTTTGAACATCTTTTCATGGGTTTAAGAGACATCTGCATTTTCTCTTTTGGAAATTATTTGTGACTTGTCCTTTACTTATTTTTTTAGTGAATGGTTAGATTTCAGCATTATTTATGTAATCTTTCTTATAGTAAGGAAATTAGCCCTTTGTGATTCGCTGCTGATGTTGTTTTCCCATGTTATTTGTCTACTAAGTTTTATTTTTTTTTCCCTTGTAGAAATGCTTTATTTTTAAGTGGTTGAATTTATCAATTCCTTTGTCCTATCACTTTTGAGTTATATCCTTCTCAGGGAGGACTTTCCTACTTTGATATTATGATTATTATAAAAAATTATTATAATGTTTTCTCATGATATTTTTGTGATTTCATTTTTTACATTTAAATCTTTATTCCATCTGAGTTTCATTTGAGGATTTGGACTCCGATTTAGTTTCTTTTTTTCTCCCCCTTCAGGTGGCTATCCAGTTGTTTCTATTCCAGTTATTGGATAATCCTTTTTACCCACTAACTGAAATGTTACTGTTATCAAATATTACATGTATGTATATGTTTCTTGACTCTGTATTCTATTTCATTGATCAGTTTTTTAATTACTGTATTTTAATGTTATGCAGAGTTAATGATCTTACCTTTTTCAAAATATTTTGCTCTTCTTGCATGTTGATTACCCCATATGAACCAATTCTTCTGGTTTGTAAAACATATAAATATATATATTAATTGGAAAACTATATAAAAGGCTGATCTCTGCTATATTTCTTATAGTAGGTTTTGTGGAATGTTGGTCCTATGAAAGCTTCCTCTAAAGAGAATTTCATGGTGAAATACTTTTGGGAAATATTGCATATTATAATCTTGGATTCACTATGCCCATTAATGTATAGAAAGTTTAGCAGTGAAAAATTTTGCTTAACTTTTTAAATCCCAGTGTAGGAAAGACTTATTTGATCACAGAATCCTTATTTTGGTATTGGATATTTCTGTACAATATTCTGTAGAATGTATGTTTGGAAACACTGATCTGTAGTTATGGGTTCTTAATCTGTAGTTCTTAACTGACTGTAATTTGGCTACTTCTCACAATAAATTTCTCTTAAAACTTTTCTTGGAAGGATTGCTGTTGACTCTTGGTCACCAAATCCAGTAGGCATTTCTTTAATCTTAAGAAATTTGACCTCTGTAGGTAACCTATTTCTCATCTGCTTTTTAATACTCTGTTTTACTTTGAGTGTGGCAAATAATTTTCCTGGTTTTCCTCTTGCCTTTCCCTGTTCCTCTTTAGTAAAGTAAGAACCTCTTTTTGGGGTTCTTACTTTAAAAACTCTGCTCTCTGCTTTCTGTCTAGGATATATTACTGACACTTTGTTTATTTGCCATGATTCCCATATCTGTATCTACAGTGCACTTCTCTTTTTGAACTTCAAACATCTGTTTACAGATGTGTTTGATAGACTTTCCGTTTGTCTTATCTCAGAGACCCATCTCACTCTCACAGGCTTCATGTGCTTAAGACAAGAGTCTCTGCTAGCTGGTATGGTGTCTTTGTGTGAATTAGTATTTTTATAGCAGATGTAGTTCTGTTCCATGGCTCATAACTTGGCAAGTGAAACTTAGGCTGTATTTTAGCTCCTACTTGTCCCCTGGTCAGGCACAAACTGCATAGCTGTATGGGATACTCAATTAAAATTATTGATTTTTTTTCCTCCCCTTGTCTCTTCCTGATTACTGCCTTAATTTAAGCTCTCATTGTTTTTGGTCCTATCTCCTCTTATTCTTCCTATTTCCTTATCTTTATTTTGTCCTTTTTAAAGTTATCATCATTTAAAACTGGAATGCTGATCACCTCATCAGATTTATATCTTTAATTCCTTTCCATTTCCTTTCATATAAAATCCAAGCACCTTAGCATTACATGCAAAACTTTTCCTGATCTGGCTCTTGTACATCTTTTCAGCACAACTTTTAATGCCCCCATGTTGTCACACTTTACTAAACTTCTTAGTGCCTAGCTGTGGCATGGCCTCTTAAACTTCTGGGCCCTTAGGACATCTCTTCTTGAGTAGTATCTTCACATTACCCTTAGAAGATTGGCTAATTCTTGTAATTCTTCAGGTCTCATCTCAAATGTTGCCTTTATAGGAATACTTCCTGTTTGTTTTGGTTTTGTCATAGCAGTTGCATTTGTGCTATATAGAATTTACCTGCTTGTTTATTGGGTTAGAATGAATTCCTTGAAAGCAGAGATTGTTTAAATTTTTGTTCCTTTAGACCCTAGGGCAACAGTTTTAAATTATACTCTGTTATCCTGGGAGTTGTCTAGAGTTTCTCTAGGATCTTTGTCCTCTTCTTGGTGTCTTCCTTCCCTATCCACTAAATACTCTTCTCTCTTTTGTCTAAAACAGTTCCAATTTTACCTGTTTTTAAAAATAGTATACTTATATATTTGTATTTTTACCCAAGAATTTATTTGAAGAAATTGTTCTTTCTAAAAGGAAGGAAGAAAGGAAAGGAGATAAAAAGAAAGGGAAAGGAAAGAGAAAGGGAGAGGGAGGAGGAGAGAGAGAGAAGGAGAAAGAAATGAAGAAATGTGTTGTATTTAGGCTTAGCACAGTGTTTAGAACAGTAGACAATGGAGAAATATTTTTTTGAATAAATGGATAGCTAATTGGTTCAGATATCTGCTTTGGTAGGCTGATATTAAAAGCATGACTAACTTACCACAGTAGTTTATTCACCTTTTTTCTAATATACCAATCACATTTAATTAAAAAAAGGAAAGTCTTTTATCATTGTTTTAGTTTATTAAGCTGCTGGAATACAATATACCAGAAATGGAACGACTTTTGAAAAGGGAAGTTAATAAGTTGCAAGTTTACAGTTCTAAGCCTATAAAAATGTCCAAATTATGGCACCCAGTAAAAGATACTTTAATTCAAGAAAGACCAATGGGTCAGAAACACCTGTCCGCTAGAAAGTCACATGGCTGGCATTTGCTGGTTCCTTGATCCTGGGCTCTGTTGCTTTCAGCCTCTGTTTCTGTGGGGGTTCCTCACTTTGCTTCTCTGGGGCTGGCTTTCATCTCTTGGCTTTCCTTGTTTCTCTCCAGGTTCTGCCTTGCTTGACATCTAATGGTGACATCTGTTGGGCTCCACGCATCTCCAAACATCCATGTCTCTATTCTCCAGGTGTCAGCATCTGTGTCAGTTCTGCTCTGATGTTTCTTCAAAGTGTTTTCCCCTTTTAAAGGACTCCAGTAAACTAATCAAGACCCACCCCGAATGGGCAGAGTTGCATCTCATCTAATCAAAAGGTCACACCCACAATTAGCCCTGCCACATGTCTGTGGGATAATCTAATCAAAGTTTCTGTCCTACAGTACTGATTCAGAAATAAAAGAAGGGGCTACCCCCACAAGTATGAATCAGGATTACAACACGGCTTTTCTGGGATACATAACATTTTCAAACTGACACTGTCATATAATTTGCTTTGTGTGTAGTACCCTTTCCTTCCTTCTAGGAGGTGCTTAATAAGTATTTATTGGACTACTTTATGGGATTGATTTAATGTGATAAAAATATATGTTTTTGTTTTGTTATCAGAAGAATCTGTGAACATTGGACAAGGGCAACTTTCTTTTTTGTTAAAACTCTCCTGTGAATTTACTGTATAAGTCAGAGGGAAAAAAACACATTATTCAGTTAACCTATTTTGGGTTTATTGATGTATCCTAATTTAACTTAACTATGTTAATTCCTGTGTTTAATGTCAACACTTGTATAGCTAAGTAATTTATAAAACGATTTTCAACCTGAAGTAATTTTTTTTTCTTTTTCAGCTTGTAAAACTTTGTATTGTGATGATTGATACTGGAAAAGCCTTTTGTGTTGCAAATAAGCAATTCATGAATGGGATTCGAGACCTGGCACAGTATTCTAGTAATGATGCAGTAGTTGAGGTTAGTATCATTAAAATTACAATTAAAAATGCAACAAGACATCAAAGAGTTGTGCATACATTTATCTTATTTATAGTTTCTGTCCTTAAAATAAGAAGTAGAAAAGCTGTCTTCCTTTGGTGCCACTGTATATAATCCTGTTTTTTAAGATTGTTAAAAGTTGTTGATTGATTTGCGTTGTGTGCATCTAGCATTTCTCTCCAAACACAGGTACTGAGTTGTTTTAGCCAGTTTACTAAGTTTACCTCAGTAAGCTGAACTATTTGCCAGAGATAATGAGCAGGGAGAGCAGGATATACTTACTAGTAGCTGTTTATTGGGGCAAGCAGAGACCATTAACCTAACTGGTCTTTGTTAGATTAAGGTATATATTACATGTATGGGTGTGTGGGTGTATACGTATTTAAAATATAGGTTGGATAGGAAGGTTCTAGTCAGCAGGTTGTGCTGGATTAGCTAAGATCCTTTGCTACACTGTGTGGTGTTATGATGTTTCTTTCATGAGGAAAGAGAACTAGTGAAATAATATATGTGGTTTGATAATTATTTGATCCATGGCTGCCTAAGTAGGCAGTCTTGATAGATTCAAACAATGTTTTCTGTAAACCTATATATTAATTCTATTTGTTAGCATAATACTATTGATGGGGCAATACTATTGATGGGGCAACTTGACCTTTCTGCACAGCATGTCCATGGGGTAGTGGGATTATCTTTGGAAACAAATGTTATTGTTTTACTGTGTAATTTAATCTTTCTGTCAGAAATGCTCAAGTAACATTTTTGTGACCCCTTTTAGTAGCTCTTAATAATTTGGTTTTCTTTTGGTTTCTTTCTCACAGACAAGTTTGACCAAGTTTTCTGACAGTCTTCAAGAAATGATAAATTTTCACACAGTAAGTGTCAGTAAGTAGGTGTTTACTATTGGCCATGTTAATATTTTAGTACTTTTCTTCAGTGGCAGTATTTTATGAAATGACTAAAGTTGGAATTCATTACATACATACATCATACATACATACATACATACATACATACATACATGTTTTTTAGTTGGGTAGGTTTAAGATGTGCTTGGAGTGTGTGTGTGTGTGTGAGAGAGAGAGAGAGAGAGTATATATTTTATTTCTGTTTCTAATATAGTCACCTTAATATCAATGAAATGTATATCCATAAAAGTTATTTTTTTTTCCCTTTTCATTTATGGCTTTGTAAGTTTTTAAATTTTAGTTTTAAGGATTTAGGAGTAGGGTGGGCCACAATGACTCAGCAGGTAGAGTTCTCACCTGCCATGCCAGAAAACTGGGTTCGGTTCCTGGTGCCTGCCCATGTTTAAAAAAAAAAAAAAAAAATGAATTTAGGAATAAAGAGTAAAGGTCATTATTTTAAATTTGAATCTTTTGAAAAATACTTATAAATATATCCCTTTGTATTATCAATAGTCATTATTAACCACCTTTGAATTCTTTGAGCTGCTTAGATGTGTTTTTAAGGTTACAGGGCATTTATCCTTCAATCATAATAATGCTTTTGGAATTTTAAGGAATATCTTTGAAATTTTGTAAGAGTTTACTGAAAATAAGTACCTTCTATATAAATAGCCTACCACAAAATCTTGAAGATGCTTCCCTACATTTTCTCCTATGAGTTAGGTCCTGGCTCTCATATTTAGGGGTTTGATCTGTTTGGGTAAGTTTTGTATAAGGTGTGAAGTAGGAGTCCTCTTTCATTCATTTGGAAATATATATTCAGTTCTCCCTGCATCATTTGTTGAAAAGACTGTTCATTCCAATTCAGTGAACTTGACAGCCTTGTCAAAAATCAGTTGATACTGTATTGCCCTCCCCACTATGTGGGATGTGACATCCAGGGGTAACAGTCTCCCTGGTGCTGTGGGAGATGACTCCCAGAGATGAGTCTGGCCCTGGCACTGTGGGATCAACAATGCCATCCTGACCAAAAGGGGGAAAAGAAGTGTAGCTAATGAAGTATCAGTGGTTGAGAGAGTTCAAATGGAGTCAAGAGGCTACTCTGGAGGTCACTCTTATGCAAGCATCTGTTAGACATCACTACTTATCGTAACTTGCCAAACCCCAACTAAAACCATTTTAGCCAAACCTAAAGAACACTTAGGACAATATATAAGATTCTACAAAGGTTCCATATACTAGGGTAACTTTCCAGAAACCTGCAACCTCCAGATGGGTCCCTGGATGAGATAAGTCCTGAAACCTAGAGGATTCAGCCTCTCCAGAGCATCAGCTAGTTCCATCTCCCTACCCCATATTGTTGACAACCCCTTTCAACATGAAAAGGTTAGATTGGCTGTAGCCCAAATGCCCCTGAACAGTGGGATAGAAAGATCAAAGATGATGGTGGAGTTACACAGAGAAGGTAGGGTTTAACAAACTAATATGATTGCCGAATCATTAATTTATACTTCTTTTAGTCTCCAGTATCTTAACGTAGCTAGAGGTAAATACTTAAAATTGTGGAATTGTAACCCATACCAAATCTGACATATGTTCTACAACTAATTGTTTTGCTGTGCTTTGAGATTTATTGCTTTTTTGTATATATGTTATTTTTCACAAAAAAAGAGAAAAAAGTCGATTGTGATAAGAACAGTATTTATTCCTTCTAGCCACCAATGTTCTGGAGCAGCTAGAAAAAAAATCTGAGATGGTGGTATGGTAGCCCAATCAAACTCTGTGATCTGTCCTGTAACTGGTTGTTGAAGAGTGCTTTGAAAACTATTGCTTTGTGTGTGTGTGTGTGTGTGTGTGTATAATTATATTATACAGTTAAAAAAAGTTCACACCCACAAATGGGTGGGTCAATCTCCATGGAAACATTCCAATCAAAGATTTCCATGTAAAATAATAGGTCTGACCCCATAACATCAAATCAGGATTAAGACATAGCTTTTATGTGGTATATAATAGTTTCAAACCGGCACAGCATCATACAGTTAATTTATAAGAGTTTATCTTTTTAAACTTTTTATTTTAATGTGATTTCTTTTCTCATTCTACATAAAAATTGAGGTTAGTATCTAGTTTTGTTTTTGCAAGTTTGTTTAAGTACTCTTAAAGAGGATGTCTGAAATTGTTTAAGCTCTAGGTCCCCACAAAACCTAGACCCCTCTGGATTTACATATCTATATATATATGTTAATACTATTTAGTTGCTACATCTACCAGAGTGATAATTTAGAAAGTATAAATATGGTGGATTTTGTTTTAGATGTTAATATAAGAATTTAGTTCTGGTGAAAAATGTAAATTGGTATAACCTTACTGAAGTAAAACTGAAAATTTGAAAATCAGTTGTTATTGGGCAGATAATTAAAAAGTACTGGCAAGGTCCCTTGAGGGATGGGAGAAAAAAAAAAAATGGAACTGTTAAACTTTATCTCCAGGGAAACCTCAGGTACTCTCTCAAACACTAGGCATTCCCAGGTCAATAGACCAAGCCTTTGATCTTGTGATTTTTGTGAAACTTATTTCTGTAGCAGAGAAGCTAAACCTACCTATAATCATGCCTAAGAGTTACTTCCAGAGTAAGGACAACCAAATCAATAGACTGAGTCCTCAATCTTGGAGTTGTTCCTATAAACTTACCCCTCCAAAGAATAGGCTAAGCCTACTTAAAATTAGGCCTAAGAGTCACCCTCTTTTGTTGCTCAGATGTGGCCTATCTCTTTCTCAGCCAATATGGCAAGCAAACTCACTACTTTCTCCCTGTCTACCTGTGACACGACTCCCAGGGATGTGGACCTTCCTGGCAACATGGGATAGAAATCCTAGAATGAGCTGGGACTCAGCACCAAAGGATTGAGAAAACCTCCTCAACTGAAAGAGGGAAGAGAGAAATGAGAGAAAATAAAGTGTCAGTGGCTGAGAGATTTCAAAGAGTTGAAAGGTCATCCTGGAGGTTATTCTTAGGCATTATATAGAAATCTCTTTTTTAGTTTAAGGTGTGTTAGGCTAGAGGGAAGTGCCTGAAACTGTAGAGCTGTGTTCCAATAGTTATGTTTCTTGAAGATGATTGTGTAATGATACAGCTTTTACAGTGTGACTGTGTGATTGTGAAAACCTTGTTTCTTTTGCTCCTTTTATGTGCGGTACGGACAAATGAGTGAAAAATATGGATTAAAAATAAATAAATAATAGCGGGAACAAATGTTTAAATAAATTGAGTAGATTGAAATATTAGTGATCAAAGAAAGGGAGCGGTAAGGGATATAGAAAAAATGGGGGGAACAAAGGTTAAATATATTGGGTAGATGGAAATGTTCGTGGTCAATGAGAGGGAGGGGTAAGAGGTATGGTATGTATGAGTTTTTTCTGTTTTCTTTTAATTTCTTTTTCTGGAGTGATGCAAATGGTCTAAAAAATGATCATCATGATGAATACACTACTAAGTGATGTTATTGCAAGCCATTGATTGCACACCATATATGGAATATTTGTATGTTAAGAAAGTTTGTATTTACATGTTGTTTTGGTTTGTCAATAAAAATTAAAAAAGCAAGTTAATTCCAGAGAATCTCTTTTGTAGCTCAGATGTGCTCCCCCCACAAACCCAGCTCTGTAAGTAAAGTCATTACCCTCCCCATTATGTGGGACATGACATCCAGGGGTGTGAGTCTCCCTGGCAATGTGGTATGTGACTCCCAAGGATAAACCTGGCTCTGGCACTGTAGAATTGACAGTGCCTTCCTGACCAAAAGGGGGAGAAGAGATGTAACAAAATAAGGTACCAGTAGTGAAGAGATGTCAAACAGAGTCAAGCAGCTATACCTGAGGCTTCCCTTATGCAAGCTTCAGATAGATATTGTTAACCTCCATGGTTTGCCAACCCCCAACCAACGTCATTGTGGTTAACCCTGAAGAGCACCCAGGGCTCTATATGACATCCTATAAAAATTTCATGCACTAAGTTTACTTTTCAGAAACCTAAAACCTTGAGATTGTTCCTAGGCCAGATAAGTCCTGAAACCCAGAGGAACCAGTCTCTCCAAGAACATCAACCAGTTTCATCCCCCATCCCATATCGTAACACCCCTTTCCAACATGAAAAACTTAGAATGAGCATAATCCAAATATCCCTAAAGATTATGAGAAGGATCAAAAGAGAAGGAGTTATAACAGAGAAGTTAGTTTTTAACAAATAAGTAGGATTACTGAGTCATTATATTGATACTCTTTTTTTTTTTTAATACTCTTTAATCCCAGTGTCTTGGAGTAGCTAGAAGGAAAAGCCTGAAATTGTGGAACTGCAACCTATACCCAATGTTGAAATCTGTTCTATAACTGCTTCTTAAAATGTTCTCTGAAATTTATTGCTTTTTTATATATATGCTATATTTCACAACAAAAAACATTTTTTAAAGCAATTTACCATAAATATGAGGGTCTATTTCTGAACTGTTGGTTTGATTCCATTGGTCAATATATCTGTCTTTATGCTAGTACCATACTGTTTTTACTGCTGTAGCTTTGTAATATGCTTTGTCAGGAAATGTGAGTTTTGCTAGTTCTTTCTTCCTTTTTCCATGATGCTTTTGGCTGTTTGGGTCCCCTTACACTTCCAAATAAATTTGACAGTTGGCTTTTCCATTTCTGCAAAGTAGGCAGTTGTAATATTAATTGGGATTGCATTGTATCTGTAAATCAGTTTGGGTATTATTGAAATTGTAATGATATTTATTCTTCCAATCCATGAACATGGGATGTCCTTCCATTTACTTAGGTCTCCTCTAATTTCTTTTAGCAGTGTTTTGTAGTTTTCTGAGTATAGGTCCTTTACATCCTTGCTTAAATTTATTCCTAGATATTTGATTCTTTTAGTTACTATAGTAAATGAAATTTTTTTCTTGATTTCTTCCTCTTGATTCCTCATTACTAGGGTATAGAAACATTACTGATTTTTATAAGCTGATCTTGTACCCCGCCACTTTTTTGAATTTATTTATTAGCTCTAGTTGCTTTATTGTATTTATTAGCTCTAGTTGCTGTTAGACTTTCTATGTGTAGGATTATGCCATCTGCAAATAGTGAAAGTTTTGCTTCTAACTTTCCAGTTTGTATGCCTTTTATTTCTTTTTCTTGCCTAAGTGTTCTAGCTAGAACTTTTAGCACAGTGTTGAATAACAGTGGTGACAATGGGCATCCTTGTCTTGTTTCAGATTTTAGAGGGAAAACTTTCAGTCTTTCACAACTGAGTACAATGTTAGCTATGGATTTTTCATATATGTCCTTTATCATGTTGAAGAAGTTTCCTTCTATTCTTCTCTTTGAAGTGTTTTATCAAGAAAGGTTGCTGGATTTGTCAAGCACTTTTCTGAATCTATTGAGATGATCATGTGTTTTTTCCCCTTTTATTTATTACTGTGGTATAATACATAAACTGATTTTCTTGTATTGAAAATCTTTGTATACCTCGGATAAAGCCCACTAGATCATGGTCTGTACTTCTTTTAATGTGCTGTTGGATTTGATTTGGGAGTATTTTGTTGAGGACTTACATCTATGTTCTTTAGAGAAATCGGTCCATAATTTTTTTTGTTTTAGTACCTCTGGCTTCAGTGTGAGGGTGATGCTGGCTTCACAGAATGTCCTATAATGGCTGACTGTGTCCATGTTTGGTTAATTCCTCATGTAGGGCACTATTTGGGTTCTCCTTCACTGGAAGCCCAGAATTCTCCAGGCCATCAAACCCTGGCCTCTTTGTACCCAAGAGTTCAGTCCCCAATTTATCTCTTTCCTGTCTCGTTTCACTATAAACTGCAAGGAGAAGCAGGCTGCCATTTCCACACCTAGTTTGAAAATTTCTTTTACTAAATATCCAAGTTCATTACTTTCAAATTCTGCCTTCCATCTATAAAGAATGCCTTCCTTCCAGTTTTCAATGACACCTTCATCATTTCTGTCTAAAGCCTTATCAGATGTATCCTTAGACTCTGCATTTCGACCCACAATCTCTTCAAAGCAATTCAGTCCTTCCCTATCAAAACCCTCACAGCTCCATTTAAAAAACCATTCCAACATGTTTGGTATTTGCAAACTGCAGAAGCACCCCACTCCTGGTACCAAAAATCTGTTGTTAGTTTGCTAATGCTGCCAAAATGCAATATATCAGAGATGGATCAGCTTTTAATAAGGGGATTTATTTAGTTACAAATTTATAGTTCTTCAGAGGAAAGGTAGCTAGCTTTCATCTGAGTTTCTCTGTCACATGGGAAGTTACATGATGATAACTGCTGGCCTTTTTTTCCCTGGCTTCTGAGTTCTGACAGCTTTCCCCAGGGCAGTTCTTTTCTGCAACTGCAAATGTCTGAGTCTGGGCTCTAAGTGCTGAGATGAGGTATGCTGAGCTGCTGAGCTCTCTTCTGATCTCTCTCTTTTAAGCCTCCAACTAATTTACTCAAACCTCACGTGTTGTGGAAGACACTCCCCTTAACTGACCGCAAATGTAATCAGTCATGAATGAATTTCACATACAGATGATTTAAGTCCATAGCACCAAAACAACAGGGCACCATCAGTTGCCAAGTTGTCACCTGAACCTAATTATTGTTCCCTCCTCTTCTAATTTTTGCAATAGTTTTAGCAGGATTGGTTTTCATTCTTCTTGGAGTGAATTGGAGAATTCACCTATGAAACCATTTGGACATGAGCTTTTCTTTTTGGAGAGGTTGTTGATGTCTGATTCCATCTCTTTACTTGTAATTGGTTTGTTGAGGTCTCCTATTTCTTCTTGAGTCAGTGAGAAATTCTGGGAATTTGTCCATTTCATTTACATTGTCTAATCTTTGGCATACTGTTCATAGTATCCTCTTATGATTCTTTTATTTCTGCTGCGGTTAGTAGTAATTTCCCTCATTTCTGATTTTATTTTTTAGATCTTTTCTCTTTGATTATTTGATTCCAGCTTAAGGGTCTGTCAGTTTTATTGATCTTCTCAAGGACCCCACCTATGATTTTAGTCCTTTTCCCTATTTAAAAAAAAATTCTCAACTCACTTATTTCTGCTCTAATCTTTATTATTTCTTTCCTTCTGCTTGCTTTGGTATTAGTTTCCTGTTCTTTTTCTAGTGCCTCCTGGTATTTAATTAGGTGTTTGGTTTTAGCTTTTGTTTTCTTCCTGAGATATATTTACATACCATATTCTTTATTCCTTTTAATCTAGGTTTTTGGGGATAGGCTATATATATATCCTTCTCAGCACTGCCTTTGCAGTTTTGCTATGTTGTGTTTTCATTTTCATTCATCCTCAGATATTTACTGATTTCTCTTTCGTTGTCTTCTTTGACCTACTGATTGTCTAAGATATGATGTTTAGCCTCCATATTTTTGTGAATTTTCTGGTTTTCCACCTGTTATTGATTTCTAGCTGGCATTCCACTATGGGGAGAGGTAATGCTTTGTATAATTTCTGTGTTTTAAAATTTATTGAGACTTGTTCTGTGACCCAACATGTGGTCTGGTCTGGAGATTGATTGACCCATGAGCACTTGAGAAGAATGTATACCCTGCTGTTTTACAGTGCAGTATTCTGCATATGTCAGTTAGGTTTAGTTCATTTGTCATGTTACTCAAATTCTCTGTTTCCTTATCGATCCTTCTGTTTAGATGTTGAGAATAGTGTGTTGAAGTGCCAATAAAAATTCTAGAGGTGTCCATTTTTCCCTTCAGTTTTGCCAGTGGTTACCTCATGCATTTTGGGGCACCAAGGTTAGGTACATAAATATTTATAACTGTTATTTCTTCTTGGTGGATTGCCCCTTTTATTAAAATAAAATATTTGTTTTTAAAACAAAGTCAATTATACTTTTAAAGACAATTTTGTCTGATATTAGTATAACTACTTCAGCTCCGTTTTGGTTAGTTTGCATGGAATATTTTTTTCCAGCCTTTCATTTTCATGTTATTTGTGTTCTTGGGTTTAAGTGTGTCTCTTGTAGACAGCAGTAGGTGGATGATATTTTTTATCCTTTCTGCTATCTGTGTGTTTTGCTTGGGGGTTTAATCCAGTAACATTCAGTGGTACATACTTCAACCACCTTATCCTTTGATTTGTGTATGCTGCATGTTGGTTTTTTTTTTTTTTTTGCCTCTCTTTTTACCCTTTTAGTTACCTTTACTGGTAATATTCATTCCTGTGCTCTACTCCATACCTCTCTCTCTTGTCTTTTCCTTTCAGCCTGCAGAATTCCCTTTTGTATTTTATTGTAGGGCATGTCTCTTGTTGATGAAGTCTCTCAGCATTCGTTTATCTGTGAATATTTTATCCATTTTTCAAGAAGAAACATTTAGTTTCATACCCAGTGCATAAACCAGAAGGGCATGCTCACGGATCTGCCTATTGGAAAGACCACCTTCAAATTTACCTATACCAGCAGCAGCAATCAGGACAGCACAGTCAGCCTGAGATGTGCCTGTAATCATGTTTTTAAAAAAGTTTTTGTGTGTGGGGGCATCACTGATGGCCACATACTTGCTGGTCTCAAATATTAGTGCTGGGAGGTATCAGTGGTGATACCATACTTACATTCAGCTTTCAGTTTACCCAAGACCCAGATATATTGGAAGGACTCTTTTTCTATCTCAGTAGCTTCCTTCTCAAAATTTTTGATGGTTCTTTTGTTGAGTCTGCCTCATTTGTAGATTAGGTGGCTATTATTGGTGGCTTTCCCCAAATCTGTATGTCAAATGATGACAAATTTCCTTTCCCACTTTGGCTTAAGACAGTGATGGTTTTCATGACATCTGTGTTCTGGCAGTAAGCTCATTGCCAAAACAAAAAGCTGTACTTTTTGTTGTCTGTAGCTGCTTTTGCCTGGAGGGCAAATTCTGGGAGGAGGCTCACCCTGGAGAACTTTCTAAGTCAGTATTTCCCAGTCAGTATAGGCGCAGAGATCCATGGAGGGGGCATCGATCTGTTCTGAAGTGCCCTGGGGAGGAGACCCAGAAGGACACCAAACTTCTCTTTGATGACTCCCAGGACCTATTCTGTCCTGGCCTGCCCAGCAGATGACACTCTTCAGCAAACTATTCCCTGCAGTCCTAAGGTGTTAACTGTGTTTTTAACTCTCAACAACTCGGCTGGTATTGGGGGGGAGGGTTGAAGCAGAGGCTGCCAGTGGCTTTTGTCTGGGTTGGATTGAAACCCTAGTACAGATCCCAGGACTCAGCCTTCTGTTTTCGCTAACCAAAAGTCACAATTGGTACTCAGCTGTGCCCCTTCCT
>PVIY010049326.1:0-18683 GCA_004026745.1 Myrmecophaga tridactyla | reverse complement strand
GTTGAATTAGTCTTGGAATTGACTTGCAATTTTGCTTCTCTCTAGCTGGGTGCTAGGTGGCCTTAGGCAAATTATTTACTTCACTGAGCCCTTAAAATGAAGAGGTTGGATGATAAATTTAATGCCACTTTCAATGTTCTAAACTTTTCTGTCTGTAAATAAATGAATCAGTGCATAATAATCAGGGTCATTAACATTCTTACCAGCAAGGCAATATCATGTCTTGAAGGACATTTGTGCCACTTTGAATCTGTTATGTACCCCAGAAAAGCCTTTAATCCTCATTCAGTATTGCTGAGTGGGATCTTTTTTATTGTTTCCATGGAGATGTGGATGGTAACTTTTGATTAGATGGTTTCCATGGAGAGATTTCACCACATATTCAAGGTGGGGTTTCTTACTAGAGTCCTTTAGGAAGGAACTATTTTGGAAAAAGCTTTAGAGCCACCAGAGCCAACAGAGCCCACACAGCCAGAGACTGTTGGAGATGAAGAAAGAAAGTGCCCCAGAGGAAGCTGTTGAAGATTCCTGGAGAGAAAGCTAGCAGACATTGCCATGTGCATTTCCAGCTGAGAAATCCTGAAATTCATCGGCCTTTCTTGAGTGAAGGTAAGCTCTCGGTGCCTTAATTTGGACATTTTCACAGCCTTAGAACTATAAGCTTGCAACTTAATAAATTCCCCTTTTAAAAAGCCATTCTGTTTCTGGTATATCACATTCTGGCAGCTTTTGCAAACTAGAACAACATCCCTAGTTGTTCTGTGTATATCAGAATGAATAAGGACATGGCCCTCTTTGAAGGAGTATACAAGTGGAGGGGGGAGGGGGTGATGATAGCTAAGGAATTGCAGTACCATGTCACAAATACTAGCAAAGACTGTCCTACGATAGTGTTATCAGACCAAAAGAGGAAGTATTTCGTTTTCTTGGGAAGACAGGGAAGGCGTTTCAAAGGAGGCGACATTTGAGATGGGTCTGGGAAGAATGAACATACTTGAAACCAGCAGGCCTTTGTCCCAGACTGACCATTGCTAGGTTTGTTGTTGTTTTTCTCAATCCTTTTGTTATTTCATGCTGCTTTTGCCTCAGGGGCAAATCCTGGGACAAGTGTCACACCAGAGAGAACTTTCCCAGGTCAATCTGTCCCAACCAACACAGGACCAGGGACCCACAAAGTGGGCACAGGCTGGCTCCAAAGTGCTCTGAAGAGGGGATCAGGAAAGGTACCGTAATCTCTGATGGCCCCCAAAGCTGAGCTTTCTGGCCTTCCCAGAAAATTCAGCCCTTCAGCTAATTGTTCCCCACAGCCCCGAGGAAGCATTGTGTCTTTAATTCTCCACATCTCTCCCATGTGCAGGGTGGATTGAAACAATGGCTGCCCTCAGATTTGGGACCCAGTGATCTGAATTTGCTGATCAAAAAATTCAGCCATGCCTATCCCTGTTCTTGGGGAAGAGGATTTTTATGTCCCTTTCTGTCACCAGCAGCTAGGCAGAGAATGAACCCCATGGCAGCCTGCCATGAGAGTGGTAGTGGAAGCTGGTAGCCACCACAGAGAGAGAGCAATTTATTGTTTTTTACCATAATTTACTAGTCTCTTCCTCTCACTATTCCCTGGATTTTGTACAGTATTTTGGCTGTGGGATTTCAAAATAATTATTTCAGACAGTTCCTGTCTGTTTAATAGTTGTTTTGATGGGAGAACTGAGTCCTGAAGCTTCCTCCTCCACCATATTCTTCTAAAACCTCCCCCATATGTTTCGCTATGTTGTGCTCTCATTTTCATTCATCTGAAGATATTACTGATTTCTCTTGCAGTTTCTTCTTTGACTCACTGATTACTTAAAAAAGTGTTATTTAGCTTCCACAAATTTGTGAATTTTTCAGTTCTCCTGTTATCGATATCCATCTTCATTCCATTATGTTCAAAGAAGACTCTTTATATGACTTCAATCTTTCTAAATTTATTGAGACTTGTTTTGTGCCCCAACATGTGGTCTATCCTGGGGAATGTTCCATGTGCACTTGAGAAGAACATATATCCTGTATTGCAGTGTTCCATATATGTCTCTTAGGTCTAGTTCATTAATCATATTATTCAAGTTCCCTGTTTCCTTATTAATCCTCTATCTAGATGTTCTATCTATTGACGAGGATGGTGTATCGAAGTCTTCAACTATTATTGTAAAGGTTTCTGTTTCTCCCTTTGGTTTTGCCACTGTATTTGGGGGCACTATAGTTAGGTGCATAAATATTGATGATTATTATTTCTTCTTGGTGGGTTGTCCCATTTATTAATATATAGTGTCCTTCTTTGTTGCTTATAATAGCTTTTGACTAAAAGTCTATTTTGTCCAATATTAGTACAGCCACCCCAACTCTTTCATGTTTTCTATTTGCATGGAATATCTTTTTCCATCTTTTCACGTTCAGTCTATTTGTGTCTTTGGATATAAGATGGGTATCCTGTAAACAATATATAGTTGGATCACACTTTTCCTTGTCCATTTTTCAAAACTGTGTCTTTTGATTGGAGAATTTAATCCATTTACATTCAGTGTTAATATTCTAAAAGCATTACTTACTTCAGCCATTTTGCACTTTTGTTTTTATATGCCATTTTTTTTGTCTCGCTTTTCCTTCATCACAACTTTATTTTCTGTATAGTTAACTTTTATGATGTATCTGACTGCTCCCTTTCTCATTTCTGTTTCTATATTTTTTTAATACTTTCTTTGTGGTTGCCATGGGGTTTATATTACACAATCTACATCCAAAACCTACTAATTTTACAAGACACCAATGTATCTTCAATAGTACACATATTCTCTGCTCCCATATCCTTCTGTTTCACCTCTTTATGTTGTTTTTATCCCACTTTACCACTTTATAATTTGCATGTCTGTTATCAGAAAATATGCCTTTCTCTTGTTCAGTTGCATTCTGATTCTTATAGGAATTAAAGGGTAGAGTTCTATATTGAAGATATACTATTGGGTTTTCATTTACCTTTTTAGTTACCCTTACTGGTGGGCTTCATTTTTTCATGCTCCTCTAAGCCACTCTCTCATCTTTTCCTTTCAACTTGCATAATTCTTGTAAGGCAAATATTTTGTTGATGAACTGTCTCAGTTTCTGTTTGTCTGTGAATATTTTAAACTCTCCATTGTTTTTTTCCATGGGTAGGCACTGGAATTGAACCTGGACCTCTGGCATGGCACATGAGAATTTTGCCTGCTGAGCCACCATGGCCTGCCCTCTCCTTCATTTTTTTTTTTCTTGCATAGGCAGGCTCCAGGAAATGAACCCGGGTCTCTGGCATGTCAGGTGAGAACTCTGCTTTCTAAGCCACTGTGGCCTGCCCACTTCTTCATTTTTGAAGGACAGTTTTGCTGGATAAGGAATTTTTGGCTAGTAGTTTTTCCTTTTTAGTGCCTTAAATATGTCATACCACTGGCTTCTCACCTCCATGATTTCTGATGAGAAGTCAGAAATTAATCATAGCAGACCCCCTGTATGTGATGAATTGCTTTTCACTTGCTGCTATCATAATTCCCTCTTTTTCTTTGACATTTGACATTCTGATCAGTATCTGCTTTGGAGTATGTCTATTAGGATTTAGTCTGTTTAGAGTACTTGCCCTTCTTGGATATGTATATTTATGTCTTTCAAAAGAGTTGGGAAATTTTTGGTCATTTTTCCTCACATATTTTTTCTAACCCTTTTCTCTTCTCTTTTCCTTCTGGGACACCCATGATGCATATGGTTTTGCACTTCATGCTGTTGCTCAAATCCCTGAGACACTGCTAAACTTTTTCTGTTCTTTTCTCTCTGTTCTTCTGACTGTATGGTTTCTATTGTCCTGTCTTCTAGTTCACTGATTCTTTCTTCTGCCTGTTCAAATCTGCCATCGCATGCCTATAGTTTATTTTTAATTTCTGCTATTTTGCCTTTCATCTCCATAATTATGTTTCTTTTTATACTTTCAAATTCTTCTTTATGCTCACACACTGTCTTCTTAATATTTTTTATCTCTCTATACATATTTTCCTTCATCTTTTTGAATTGATTTAGGGGATTTTTTTAATATCTTTGATTACTTGCTCCAACTTCTTAGTCTCCTTTGAAGTTTTCATGTGTTCCCTTGACTGAGCCATATCTTTTTGTCTCTTAATATAGCTTTTAATTTTTTGCTGATATCTAGGCATCTGAGTAGCTTGATGAGTAAACTCTTGGTATCCCTTTTTCCTTCTTGTCTAGGGTTTTATTATAGATGGGCTTTGTGTCAAGGTTCTTCTTTGATGTTTGGTCCAACTTATTCAAGACTTTTAGAATAAATTTAACTTACTGTTTAACTGTTCAGAGTTTCTCAGCTCTTCTTCATCTGGTTTGCCCTGGTATGCAGTGCAATATTTAAGATTGTACTTTTTGTGCAGTTGTTTTGCCTCAGTGTGAGATCTTCCATCCCTCTATTCCTTCTTCAGAAATCTTGATCTGTTCTATTTGTTTTTGTCAGAATTTTCTCCCCATCTCCTATGATTTGTTTAAATTCTTTCCCTCATTCACTGTCCCATTTTTCTTACACTTTTCAGTTCTGAACCTATCCTATTTTACAGCAGTTCAGTTTCACCATCCCCCACTTTCTGTATGTGTGTGAAGCATTTCTTCCTTCAGTTTTTTCCCCATTAGGGTATATCTTCCTGAGGAGCTAGATGGGGTCAATCCAGAAAGATCATTCACTTCAGAAAAGTTGGTTTTCTATTTTGAGTGAGGACGCAACAGTTCTTTTAAACATTACTATTGCAGTCTCCTCCCCACCCCCACCCCCACCCCTGGGGACTCTTTTGTATGCAGCACTCTGCACAGCTTGTCCCTGTGCTTGGATATGCATGGAATTTCACTGCTGTGAATTGCTCTACATTCTTTTGCCATGATCAGAGGGACCCAGGCCATGTTGCCTCTGTGCAATTCTCAAGCTGCATGGGACCAAGGGAGGGGAAGAAGAATGGGAATGGACTATCAGTGCAGGACAGAATTTTCATACCTGATATTTTTCTGGTTCTTCAATTCAGAATTTGCAGCGCCCTTCTGCAGTCTCTACTATCCTCCAGAGTTCTAAACAAATGAGATTTGTCCTTTTATTCACTAAATTTCTGGAGAGGTTTTTTCAAAGGATGTTTTATATTGTCACAATCCTGCCTGACATCTTGACTTTATAATAGCTAACTTTTATTGCTGTCCTAGGTGCCTAGGTACTGTGCAGGTGATTTACCCAGAGACTCTTTAATCTTTACGAAATCCCTAAAAAGTGTCATCATTCCATTTTGTAGAGCAAGAAGTGAAGGTCAGAGAGTTTAAGTGGCTTGTCCAAGGTTATACAGCAAATAAATGGCAGCATCAGGATTTCAGTGCAGCTCTCCCAGACTTCAGACATTGTTTTTAAATTCTGTGTGACCTTGGGCAATGCAGGTTCCTCATCTGTGACACACCAAATAATAACAATTCATGTTGTGGAAAGACTCTGAGAATAAATAAATAAAATAATGGCAACCTATCAGGATTGCCATCAGGATTAAATAAGTTAATATGGGAAAGTGCCTTGTAAACTGTAATGTACCATACGAATTTTATCATTATTACTATTTCAAAAAATAGTTGCCTCCATAAAATAAAACAGCCAATGGCATATATTTATGACAACAAGATTGAGAAAGAATTTCCATTCTGATGGGTTGCCTCCCTATCATGTTATTAAAAGGTTAAGGAAAATGAACAACAAAGGATTAAGATTAGATCTTTCACACATGAAACTACAAAATCAATAGAGCCCCATAATCTGCCCAGTGATATGAAGAAATATACTGAGGCACCTGGAACAATTACTCAGGGAAATGTCAATAGATATTGACAAGAAACCTGGCAAGGCAGCCGTGGCTGAGCTCAGCTTCTGTCTCCCTCACTTTAGTGCTCTCTTCATGAACAGAGACTAACGCTCCCAGAACTCAGGAGTGGAGAGGCAGCCAAGGAGATGGCACTTTCCATTCTCCCAAAGTTCAGCAGAATTTATATTTCTGCAACTGGGTCAGAGCTGCTTGGAAAAATGATAGCCTAAGAAGCACCTTGGAGAGTATGTGATTATACCTATTTGTGGTCAATATAAGCCCATTTTTAAAAATATGCTATTATTATACTTATGCTATAATAGTCATTATCACTGTCATCATTATTCAGTATTTAGAGGAGGCCAGCCATCATCTTGGTTACCCGTGGGACTGGGCTGAAGCTGAAAACTCAAATCAACACTGATCTGGGGGATTATTCTTCCCACCTGGCTAAAGAGGGAATGCTTGGGGATCTCAGGGGAAGGTATGCTGATGAGCATCCTGATCAAGCTTTTAGTACAAAATTCTGAGATTTGGCTAATTGTAAGATTAAACTATGGCCCCAGGATACCCCAAGATAGAATGACCTTTGATCAGCCTCCATGGGTGCATTATTCTATGCCTTTCTGCCCTTCCTCCCAAGACCTGGACAGGATGGGGGGTTCTAGATGATAATAATAGTAATAGGAATAACAGGAATTGCAGCTTCCATATATTGGACACCTGCTAAGACCAAGATTGTGCAAGAAATTACATATACTACCTCTAATCCATAAATCTCCCCTACAAGTACCATCTTCCCTATTGTGTAGTATGTCAACAAAAGATCAGAGAATCTAAAGAATTTGCCCAAAGTCACATAACTGATAAGTGAAGAATAGAGTTTCAAACTCAACCCATTGTTACTCCAGAGTCCACATTATTTCCACTCCCTCGCTGTCCCTCAATCCCCAAACCAAGAGCCAGGATCTTAGCAGAGAATTGTCATTCTGCCAAAGAGACAGCCAAGTATCTGAACTCAAGGATTTGAATGTAATGAGTAATGGAAGGTGTCAAGAAGGAGCAGTTGATCAGACTGGAGTGGTCTGGGCAAATTCTAGAGCATTTAGAAGCCCAGGCATCATGGGCCTTCATGAAAAGGACAGGACTAATATGACGGGCCATTTAGTTCTCCTAGGAACTCCTTCTGCCAGCCTCTGAGGACAGAAGTCTTTAGATATACATGGTAAAGATCCTTGGGCCCTCACAGTGAAAATACCTCAATACAGGCCAACCTGTCTGTTGGCCTCTTTGAGTCCTTGTGCCCCATTTTTAATAGCTGATTGCTCTCATCATCTACTTTGGGTGTCTTTCTGGGAATTCAGGTGACCCTGACTTGCCCCAGCGAGTCTGCCCACCCCATTCCACAGTGATTGCCATATTTTCTGTGCAGACCTGAGATTCAGAAATGAGAGGTGACTTGCCCAAGGATACACAGGTGGTATGCAAGTAACAAAAATAGACCCTGAACCCCATTCTCTAGTGTAAATCCCAGGGCTCTGCCTGTCATGCTATTCTGCCAAAGCCAGGACTGGGTTCTAAGCACCAGGCAGTACTCCTCTCTGCGCCTTTTCCAGACTTGTTCAAGGAAGTCCTTGGAATTCAGAGTCATGTTCCAGGTAGAAGTGGCTTGAGGATGGGGATAAATCCCCACATTTGATGTAAAAGCTGAATAATAATACTAGTGGTGGGGATTGATTCATGCCCCATATAAAAACATGTTCAAATCTTAATCCATGCTCAATGGGTGTGAACCTTTTTTCTGAAGAAGACCTTTGAAGATAATTATTATTAGGTAAGATGTGACTTATCAGTGAATCGTATCTTTGAAGATCCTCTTTAGGCAAGGCCAAGTGAATTATGGTGGGCCTTAATCCACATGACTGGCATCCTTAAAAGGCAGAGCAAATCCTGACTCAGTCAGAGAAGGTCACAGGAGGAGACCAAGGAGACTTACGGCCATGTAATAGAGGTAGAGATGCAAGGCAAGGAACCCCAAGGATTGTGTGGCAAACCAGCATCTGAAGGCTATAGACTCCAGAAGAAAGCATGGCCTGTTGAGACCTTGATTTTAAACTTCTTCAAAACTGTGAGCCGGTAAATCTGTTTTATAAGCCAGCCAACGCGCGGTATTTGTCATAGCAGAGCTGGCAAACTGAGACAAACAGATAATGCTTAAGAGTGTATTTCACCTTGTACCAGGAATTGTTCTAAACGTTTTTAACATGTTAACTCATCCAGTCCTCACAGCAGCCTTAGGGGGTGGCTATGTTTAGCCACATTTTGCAGACAGGAAAAGTGAAGTTAGGAAGCTAGTAAGTGCAGAGGCTCAGTTTTGCACCCATGCAGAGCCTGTACATTTACCTTATCCCCCATGTTACCCCTCGGAAGGGACAGGGGAGTCCCTCATGCCAGTTGATAGTCTCCAACATCCATTGCCAGGGTAAAGGGAGCCTCTAAGGCACACCTTAACAAATACCATTATTAAGCAGGAAACCAGAGTTAATAGACTAATTCATTCAGGATAAATAGATGCTTATGGAGTAATATTTTGAATAAAAATCAAAATAGTATTCATATTCATACATCTCTTAAAATATCATATGTATATAGTCAATCAGTATGATTTAGATGCCCAGATAGTTCAACCTTGACTTTGACTTTGCTGTATATCAACCATTTGCAGGTAGCCAAGCTTACAAGGCCAGGATTTTCCTCTCCCTCAAGTGTTCTGGGTACAGGGTTGGATACAGGCTACTCCTAAACAGAAAGAAGCCTTAAAATGTTCGCTTCTGAAAACAGAGCTGTTCTGGCTTTACCCACTCTGGTCACCAGAGTTTTCACATCGATAGACAGATATAGGAGCCCATCCAAGTCAGTTGTCTAACTGGAGGTGCTGTATAAATGGGAAATTATGAGATTAACAACCCGAACAATATCAATGATAGTATTAAAAGTTACCATTAATTGAATACCTCCTACAGATGACACAGTGCTAAAAACTTTCATTATCCTATGAACAAAAAGATTTAATAATTTGCAGAAAGTTCATACATCCAACAAGTGGCAGAGATTTGCTTTAAAACAAGACATTTGTCTCGAGAGCCTTCTCTTTTAACACATATGCAATATTGTCTTAATCTCCTATGTTTAATTTACTGCGCATTTAAGCATAAATATATACAACAAACTTTGGAAATGTAGACTGGGATTCTGATGTCAGATTTGACATCCTCCTCAGCTAAAGGACTAACTTCTGTTCAGATAGGACGAGGCTCTCATTGCTTTATTTTGCTTGTAATATCTGCCAATCCTCTTCTGGAACATCCCTGCTCTTCTCTCTCATGCTCCAGTCTCTGGATTACATTAATTTCATCTGTCAGGGGTTGTAAAACCAGTTGAAGAAAGATCTTCTCAAAATCCATTTTAAGTCTTGAGTTCTGATCAGAGAACTACCAAGGAAAGCTGCTTCAAAATGCTTGTTGTTGCTTCACTTGTGAAGGTGGTAAGCATCTGAGGTGAGCAAACAACACTTGAGTAGAGAAGCCCTCTTTGGTGATTAGCTCCAGCAGACATCATACAGCACAGAGATGACCCATCTCTGCTGTGTTCTGTCTGAATTCTTGGCCTATAGAATCGTGAGAAATAGGAAATAGTTGCTGTTTTAAGTCGCTAACTTTAAGGATGATTTCTTATGGCAGCAACAGATAATGGAGACATTGCATGACACTATGTAATGATTACTTTGCATCAGTAATTTACTCTTCGTGAATTTAGCCACACTTTTGTTTTGGCTTCACAAGCCCAGGGGCAACTTCCCAGAGTCACCTCCCCAGCCATTCCCCATCCTTAATGAAATTAGTAAAGTAAATGGTTTCACTACTTCATTTACCTAAGTTGAGAATTATTAATATGTGCAATTACTTGAGGTTTTTCCTCCATGAGACTAGAGACCCATGAGGGCAGGAACCTGATGGCGATATTTACTGCTCTATCTTCCACTTTAGCACAGGGCCTGGTACATAGTAGATGTTGGAAATATATATTTAAACTTTTTATTTTGGAATAATTTCAAGCTTACAGGATAGTTGCAAAAATAATACAAACCCCATATGGAGAACTCCAACATACACCCACTCAGATACCCAGATCCACCAACTTTTAATATGTTGCCACATTTTCTGTATCATTCCTTCTATCTATCCATGTATCTTTCCATCTATCTATTTTCTAATCATTTAAGAGAAGCTGTATACATCAGACTCCTTGAAGAGTTATACTTCCATGTGCCTTTCCTAAGAACAAGGATATTCACTTATGTAACTTGCTTAAAGTAAGTTTTCAAGCTCAAGAAATTATCATTGCTATAAAGCTTGTACGTTCCAATAATATCCTTTGGGCTAGGCATTTTCTCCTCTATTATTAGATCCAGTCCAGGATCATCTACTGGCTTTAGTTGTTAATGTCTAAACATGTATTTTTGAATAAATAAATGAATTGGTAAGAGCAGCTGAAGCATACAGATTGAGAAATCATTTATTTGCCTGGTTAAGGACTTTGGACTTGATGCGGTAGTGAGTGAATGAACAAATGAACAAGGTAGCTGGAATTCCACCATTTGCCAGAGTTAATCCACAAAATCAATGCAGCTACCTAATCCACTGAGTTGCTTAAAGTCCCTTAGGTCATTAGTTTCATGGCACATTGCCAGCTGGAATCCCATTTTCCCTCCTCACACATTTCTAGCATTCCTGGAAGTATCTGAAGTAGAAAATGAGTACTTTTAATATTTTATTAAGAAACACAGTTATCAGTACATATGCATGCGTGTGTGTTTGTATAACATTTGTCAAAATTTATTGTTCTGAGTTGAAGTTGTGATGTCACCTGTGTCCATAATGTCAATGAGTATCATGAAGTTAGTAAAATATCCTAAGGTTTTGGGAACCCAAAAAGTCTTTAATAGAAATGGTGCCGTACCATGCCTCCAGTGTTGAGCATGTAGCCTGTATAGACGCTGAGAACCACTGGGTGACCTGTGAACCATCCACCTTGCCCACTTGCAAATCCTACAGACAGCTACCTCTTCATGTTCAGTTTCCTGGTTTGGGATCTTCACTGCAAGTGTGACTTTGATTACTGTCATGGCTCACTTGTCTTCTAGGGTTTCTTCTTTCTTCCTCCTCCTGACAAATACTGCTGAGTTCTCTCTGACAGAAACTCTGGCCAGGGACCAGGAGCCAAGCAGTGTGTCCCATCCACACCCGAAATCACTAGCACCAAGTCAAGTAGGACTAAAGGACTATCTCTCCAGTCTTCCCATTGTACACAGCAAGCCTCTCCCAAATGGATGGAGAGAAAGACTACCAAGTCAGCTCTCCTCTCGGCTCTCTGGCTCATCCCTCACTTTGCAACACACTGCTGGCCTCTTCTGTCTACCTGGGTATTCTAGGGAATGTCTGTGCTAATCAGCTATTCTTCATACACTTCCTATTTTTTTCTGACCTTTTCTGGCATACACGTGATGTCCTGCATCTACCCCTTCCTTCTTACACTCATGGAAAAATGCTTATGCATACTTTATAGACCATGCACACTAGAAAGCACTTGTGTACATCTACAGAGAAATCCATATCTCTACTTTAGAGATGGGTATTTTTATAATAGAGGACACAGAATACCCATATATGTCAACACAAAGGACAAACAAAACCCTGGAATAGAAAGTGACCTTCTCAGCTACCACCAAAGCTGGGTCATAAACATTGGCTACTTAGATAGCTGCTTCCAATCCATGACTCCTTTTCAGTGAATGTTTGCTGAGTGCATGAGACAAGGATGGGGATTACAGGAGGCAGGAAGTTTAGGTAGTGCTAGCCACAATAATAGAAAAACACTATTAGTGGCTTAACCCAATGGAAGTTTATTATTTACTCATATATCGTGTGATCAGCAGGGGGTTATGGGAAATTCTGCTCCAGGCAGCTCTGCAGGAAGCCAGGATGCCAGCAGTCTGTCCTCTTCAACAGGTGATTTCCTAGGTCACCCTGGGCATCCACACAAGCTAGCAGGTGGGAGAAAAGAGGCATGTAAGAGACTTTTATATGGGTCACATCACCTCTCCCTCTATTCCACTAACAGACTTTAATTGCATTGACCACATAGAGTTGCAAAGGAAACTGGGAAATGTACTGTAGCCGGGTGCCTAAGAGGAGGGCAGTGCAGGGTCAGTGAACTGCTAACTTTTTTGGCACAGGAGGATGAAACCCTCCATTAGTTTTGCTGGCTGCTATTATCTTCTAATTTTTTTTCAATCTTATTTTTCTAGTTGGGAAGAGACCCATCTCCTTTACTCAGTTGGGTTTTGTTTTGCCCCAGATAATCCTCCAAAGACCTTTCTGCCCACTCAGTCCACCTACACTTCTTTGTGATGCAGTTTGGTACCACGGTAGTGACAATAATAATCCAGGGTCCTGGATAAGGAGTTCCAATGTGCATGGCCACCTCGGTGATGTATTGTCACCACGGTCTATTAGGGGTTCTTTTAAGCCAGTGCCCAAGGCCTCAAGGGAAAACCTACAGTGAGAACTGTGGAGCTCAGACTCTTGAACAAGAGGAAGGAAATAAAACCTGTCCTCGAGGATCTGGGCAAGATGTGCCCGAAAGACAGGGGATTCACTGCCAAGTGGATAAGCCTGTGCGCTTTAATCCACAGGACTGTGAATGATGAGGAAGGCGAACGGGTGGTGTAAAGATTGGTGCTTCTCTGAACAGCTGCCAGGCTCAGCCCTGGGGGCTTAATACACCTTCCTTAATGGAGAAACATAATCTCAGTAAAATAATCCCACCTTTGTGCAGAGCTGCATATTTTACAAAGCCCCTCATAAATAGTATTATGTACTTCTTTCAACAACGTAAGACATATTATATTTATGCCCTTCTTCCGCACCCCCACTAACACTGCTCGTGTTCAGCTCTCCATGGATCATTGTAACAGCCACCAGACGGGTCTCTCTACTCCAATTTGCCTCCTGTAATCCATGCTGTACATTGCAGCAAGAATAACCTCCCTGACAAAGGAAGCTGCCCCCTTCATTCCCCTCCTAACACCCTACAATAGTTCCCCCTTACACTTGGGAAGAAATCCATATCATTAGCACTGCCCATCAGCTCCTCCAAAATATGGCTCTTGCCTGCCTCTCCGGTTTCATGCTGAACTCTGCGCCCTGGCAACACTGAAAACACTGAATGGTTTATTGTCCCTCACAAATGCTGAGATATCTCACATTTCTACTTCCTCTTCAACCTTTAAGGGTCAGCTCAAACAGCATTGCTTCTAAGAAACCTTTCCCAATCAACCTACACACCACACATACACGCACATGCACACTCACGCAAATGTATCTTGCAGACCTCCAAAGTACACTGTGCAGATCTCTGTCGCTGCACTTTTCACACTGTTTTACTGTGGTGCATTACTGTATCTGTCCCTCTCACTAGCCTTGAGCTCTTATACGGAAGGTCTGTTGCATCTTCATACCCAGACAACTGGCATTGTGCCTGGCATCTAGTATTCTCTTCATTAAATTATTATTGAGTCGTGATTTCAGTAAGCCCTCATTATAAACAAAGGAAACTACTGCTCAGAAAGCTTAAGGGATTTGTAGAGAATTATATCTCCAATTTATTAGCTTATAATAAACGGGAGAAGTGAAATGCTAATCTAGGTTTGTCTGACTCCCTCAATACTTCAGACAACTCCTTACCCCCTCCAAATAGACTATAGGTAATTTTGTGAACTGAAAGAGTTGTATCTCTTGAGAAAATTTGTGTTTTTGTTTTTGTGCTTCTGTTTGTTTTTACTTCCTTAGACTGATGGATCTATTTGAGAATCTGAGGAAAGCTACGAACTTTTCCCCCAGGAAAATGTATATGCACACCACACCTTGTATACAGTGTAACAGTATATTAGTCAGCATAAGGTAGATTCTCATATAAGTCATGAAATATCAATGGCCTAACATGACACATGTTTCATTATCACCCATAAAATCCTTTGTAGGTCAACAGAGACTCTCCTCCATCCACAGTAGTGGCTCAGAGATGCAAGCTCCCTCCACCATAAGACACTGTAATCTCAACAGATGGTTTCCAGACTCACCAGGACAGGAGAAGAGAGACTAGAGGAGGGACACTGGAGTTTAACTGGCTCAGCATGAACACAATACACATGTCCGTGGTGCATTTTTAAGTGTATGCAAATTTCTTTGCATCCTTCTATGTGCATCTTTGCAACGTGATTCTCTTCTCCTCCCATCAAAAGGGGTAGACTATTTCTTCATCTCTTGAATTTAGATTTGGCCAAAGGGGAATTACTTTAGCCAATACGGCATTGAGAAACATAATGTAAGCACAAGCCTGCAAAGCACCTGTGCACTGGGGTTTGTCCTCTCTAGCTGCTCTTTGGAACTATGAGATCAACATGTGAAGAAGCCTGAGTTAGTTTATTTGGAGACATGTAACCCAGCCACCCCATCACTCCAGCAAACAACCAGCACTGACAGACAGAATGAATCATCAAGCCAGTGGGGTAAGGCTATCCTATCTCCACCAGTCCCGTGCTGCCCCACCAGCTGATGAGATGACATGAATAAACCCAGGCAAGATAAGCAGAACTACCCAACTTAGCCCAGCCCTGCTTGATGACCCACAGAACTGTGAGCTAACGAATGATTATTTTTATGCTACTAAATTTGGGGGTCATTTATTATGCAGCAAAAGCTAGCTAATACAAAAACAGGTACCAGGAATGGGTGCTGCCATAATGAAAATCCAAAACACACAACATTGACTTTGGAACTGAATGGAGGCTGGAAAGCCAGTGAGAAAACTTTTTTTTTAGATCAAAGTGTGGAAAAACAACAAACTGTTAGCATATCCACAGACCTAGAGTTGTGAATTCTTCATATAAAGGCTGGGTGGAGGCATGATCAATTTAAAAAGCTTTCTTATGGTCAGGGAAGACAGTGTTGACTCTTAATAAGAAAAATGGTGAGGTATAAAAATTGTGCTAGAGCTAATTCATTCCTGGTACTTCCTAAAAGGAAGAATAGGAGTTTAGGAGTCAGAATAAAACTTGTATCTAATGATAGACTTGCTATTTCCCAGCTTCAGAACCTTTGCAAAGAGCCTTTAAGTTTTCCCATCTCAGAGCATGGAAAAATGATACCTATCTTGGCAGCTTATTGACAAAATCAAACAAGATGATACGTGGGAAACGCTGTGAAATTGCTAAAAACTGTCCATGAGAAATCATGTGTATTGTTATCTTTGCAGCCTAAGGCTGTCATCCTCTGGGCAGCCTCTCTAGCGAGCCACCAGGGGGCGCTGTGAGGTTAGCATTCCAGGAGACCGGTTGGAGTCTGGAAGCGAAGAACGCTGGGGAGTCCGCTGGGAATGCTTTCTTGAGAAAGTGACATTAGTATAAAACCTAAGTAATGCGTAGATGTTCGCCAAGTGGCTCATATTCTAGGCAGAGGAAACAGCATATATAAAAATCCGGAGGTGAGCAAGCACATGGTTCATTCGTGTAACTGCCTTCTCTAAAATGTTCACGTGGCCCCCATGAGTAAGTAGGTCAGGGTGCGGAGGTAGAGCAGGAGCCCTAACTAGTAGGATTTGGGCTTCGTTTAAATGCAGGCAGACACGGAAGAGGACCGAGCTCTTTCTCGAAACACGATTTTGTGCTTGTTTACAAATGATTAACTACCACAATCATTCATGCCAAAGTTCAGGTCGACTGCATACTTTGGGAGGATGGTAAGTTGGTGCCTTGTGCATGGACTAGTGACAACTAGAAGGCAATCAGTGAGATCTGACAGCAGAGCTTGTGTTCTGTGTTATGAGCACAATTAATGCGGGAGACACCTGTTCTCTAGACCTGTCCATCCGTCGCCTTCCTTCCTTACATCTCCAACCCCCAGCCTAGCTACTCAGGCAGCCATGGAAGGAGGGGAACTAGGATAACATTTAAAAGTACCCAAAAACTTTTACATAGAATCTTGAATAGGGCGTGAGAGCCTGTTAGTTTGTATAGGTTAGTGTGATGCCCAATACATCCCAGAGTAATTTGAGCAGAGAATTAAAAAGTATTTGCAAAGTTCCCTTGGACTGGGGAGAAAGGAGGAAATATTAAACTTCCTCATCTGGGGAATTCCTAATATTCTCCCAAGCCGTGGAAACAACCAATTCAATAGGCTGAGTCTTATCTTGGGGTTCACCCCTATGATACTTATTCCTGCAGAGAAGCTAAGCCTACTTATGATTATGCCCCAGAAGACCTCTTTTGTTGCTCAGATGTGGCCTCTCTCTCTCTCTCTAAGCTAACTAGGCAGGTGAACTCACTGCCCTTCCTACTAGGTGGAACATGACTCCCAGGGATGTAAATCTCCCTGGCTATGTGGGACAGGACTCCCGGGATGAGCTGGGACCTGGCATCATGGGATTGAGAAAGTTTTCTTGGCCAAAAAGGGGAAGAGAGAAATAAGACAAAGCAAAGTTTCAGTGGCTGAAAGATTTCAGAGTCGAGAGGTTATCCTGGAGTTTATTCTTATGCATTACATAGATATCCCTTTTTAGTTTATGGTGTATTGGGGTGGCTAGAGGGAAGTACCTGAAACTGTTGAACTGTGTTCCAGTAGCCTTGATTCTTGAAGATGATTGTATAACTATATGGATTTTACAATGTAACTGTGATTGTGAAAACCTTGTGTCTGATGCTCCTTTTATCCAGGGTATGGACAGATGAGTAAAAAAATAAGGACAAGAAATAAATAAATATGGGGGGTGGGATAAGGGGTAAAAAAATGAGTGTATTGCAATACTAGTGGTCAATTGCAATACTAGTGGTCAATGAGAGGGAGGGGGCAAGGGTATGGGATGTATGAGTTTTTTTCTTTTATTTTTCTGGAGTGATACAAATGTTCTAAAAATGATCATTGTGATGAATATACAACTATGTGATGATATCGGGAGCCATTGATTGTGTACTTTGAATGGACTATATGTGTGTGAAGATATCTTGATAAAAATATTTAAAATAATAATGACAACAATAATAATAATGATAATTGCAGGGGCTGGACCAGCAGGGGTAGAGGTTGTAGAGCTGAGAGCAGAGAGGACATAGGTACGATGTGCACAGATGTCTCCATGATACCCCAATTCCAGTTCAATTAGAGGGCTAGGGTGAGAAACAGCCAACTGAAATCACTCAATTAGCTACCAACCTTTGACTAAAACCAAGTCAGGAAAAGAGACAGTCTCCCTGGAAATGTTATAAACACATACTGGCTCTACTCTTTTCTGTTCTTCAAAAAGGGCTGAATCCATTTCGTTCAACACAGTGATTTTTAGACAATGTGGGTTTTACTGTTTTTGTGAAACACAGGGAGGAACGAATTGTAAGACCAAATATAACTGGACATGTCTTTGTAACTTTAAATAAAATAAATGAAAACAATTTACCCAAACTCGCATCAGGAAAGAGGTTAAGGGTTTAATGTTTTTACACATTCAAACCTTAAAACAATCTTATAAAGTAGGTACTAAGGAATTATTATACCCATTTTACAGAGAAGGAAATGAAGTTTTAGAGAAATTAGGTAACTTGTTGAAAGGAAATCAAACCCAGTCTTTCTTTCTGTTAGCCTACCCTCAAATTGCCAGCTGCCCCTTCCCTCCTAGGTCCCTCCCTCACCTACACCTGTAATATCAACAGTTAAAGGATGGTCGTCCACCATATTTATGCAGCCCTTTATGAATGGCCGGTTTAGTGGAGTTTAGATTTCAATGTGTTGATTCTGGGGAGTCAGCGGTGGTTTTCAGGAAGGTCGGTTTGAAAGCCTCTGTCATTTGCATATTACCTTAGAGTCTGCACAGTGCTGCTCTCACAATGAACTCCTGTCTGCCTCAGCACAGGGAACGTAAGTACGGCCTCATGTTAGGATTCGGAGCTGAGACACACTGTATGTCCAAGCTGGAAATGAAAACATGAAAATGCCCATCCTACATTGGTCTTGGGCAATCTAGTAATTATTTCTAAAGGTATAGAGGTGAACATTTCTTAGATTATGCCATGGTAAGAGAATCCAAATGTGGCATTTTCCTTTAATCCAGTTTAACGGTGAGACCATGTTGAGATGACACAGAAATCTGTCAACTATTCAGAACAATGAAAGGATGGCAGCGAAGAGCTCTTTGGGGCTTAAATAAAACGAGTTAGACTCACCGTACATGCCTGACACCTGTCTTAGCTGTATTTAACCCTAGAGAAAAGACAGGGGACTTCTCTGACCTTGGATGTAGGGAAGGTGATAAGGAGAGGGCAAAAGTATTTATTGAGCTCCTTTCAGGTTCCTTCTGGTTGCTAGCAAATATTAGACACAAATATTAAATTATGTATACCAATGGTATATCACGTCTTCCAACAGGCCAAGGAAGTTATGTTTCCCTCTAAAGATAATGAAATTCTAATAAGTTATATAATAGCATATTTGGGTAATAATTCTCTTAGTGTATTATTATTTTTATAATGCCTATTTATGAAGGATTTTCACATTTAGTATCTCATCTGACTCTCCCAACCTGGAGTAATAGGCTTTGTAATTTTAAATATGAGGACAAAAACCAGGGACATTTAGTGCAAATATCTCATTTATAGAGGGAGTATATAGTAGGGGCAAGCATTGTTCAAACTCAGGC
>PVIY010049325.1:0-16791 GCA_004026745.1 Myrmecophaga tridactyla | reverse complement strand
CACCCCCCAACCCCCACAAGAGCAGAGGGTTAGCAGACTATGTCCAAGTGAGGGGGGCCCTCAGGCATGCCCTACAAGTTAAGCCTCCTCAGACCCACAGAGGGGCTGGTCTAAACTTCCTCAAGCTGCCTTAACCTCACCCAAATGCCCCATTCTTACTGCCAGATGTCCACATACACCAGGCCACATTCCAGGGGGAGCTCTGGGGCCCCCAACGAAGAAAAGGCATCCCAGTCCTGCACACAGCCTGGCTTAGCTGCAGGGAAATCACTGGTCACCGCCCTCAAAGGGGCAAACACCCCCAGGGCAGAGATGGGTTTGGACCCCACGTGGCTGATCAGCTCACCCACCGGGTCTGCCCTCAGGCCTCCAGAGAGCAAGCCAGCACCTCCAACTTGGTGGGATGGAGGAGCCCCCCATCATTCCTGCCCGACGCCCAGGCAGTTTGGGCTGCAGTCCAGCCCAACACCCCCAGCCCCAACCACGCCTGGCCGCCAGGGACGACACTGAGTAGCAAGGAAACAGAGCTTGAAGGCTATTTTAAACCTGTGAAAGTAGAGCTCTCAAGTAGGAATCCTCTTGGCACACAATTCGACAGGCCCAGCATTGGCCAAAAATAAAAATCAAGTGATAATCCTTAAATAACACTCCTTCCACCAGGCTCGGGCAGCATACCCAGGGCTACTCAAAAGACAGCTTCTGCCAGGCCCGACGGGAGGCCCCATCACCTATGAAAGCCTCAACCCTCACCTAGGCCAGCCACCTGGCCATGCTGCCTCCAGTTCACCCCTTCTGCCACCATCACCAGACCTTTCTCGAAGGCAAAGCCATGCCTTCCCTCTCTTGCTCCCCCCAAACACCTTGGCCAACTGCACACTGTCACGTGCAGCCACCAGCAGCAGCCACTGCTGCCCTCTTCCTTCCTCAACCTTCTTCACTTTGGGAAAAGTAGGTCAAAACGGTCAACTGCCCTGCTCACACTGCAGACTCTGCCTTTCTCCCCGACATCTGCTCACTGCAATGTCAGGGATGCCTCCAAGCACGTGAGCTCCCCAGGAAGCAAAGAGGGCTCATACGAAACATGTGCCTGAAGACCAAACACCCGGCAGGAGAGGAGCAAAGGCAGGCACAGGATGGGGAGGGGGACAAGCCCGGGAGGAGCCCCAGGGTGGGGGAGCTCGAAGGATATAAGGAAGGGTGTTCCCAGTAGAATGTACAGTCCCACCTGCCTGTCTGTCCACCCACCCATCCCTCCACTCATCCACCCGTATGTCCACACATGCAACCATCTGTCCATCCAGATGTACACTGGTCACCCACGAGCTACCAGGCCCTAGACCCATGCAGTGGGAATTCGTAAATAAGCAGCACTACTTTCTCTCCACTCAAGTGAGTGCAGCTTGGAGGAGATGAGACATGGACGAACAAGGGACCTCTGGAGCTAGAACATGCCAGGTGTTGCACCCACACATTCTCTGGGCGGCAAGGTCTCAGCAGGCAGGGACCACCCGGACAAGAGGATATGCAGGCCCAGGTAAATGGGATGACACCCTTCCCACAGCCCCCGGAGCTGGGGATATGTTCAGTACGGGAGCGTGTGGCGAGTCGACGAGAGCCCCACAGAAACAGGAGGGGCTGAGTTTAAACACAACCTCCCGGCCAGCATCTGCAGGCCAGGTCCCGAGGGGCAGGCCTGGGCAGCTGGTCAACCCCAGGCCTCGAATGGCCACCCTGCTTCTTTGGACACCTCCAGCAGCGGGCAGCTCCCGAGGCTCTTATGTTTTCAGAAGCCTTTGATGGTGAAGCAGGTCTTCCTTACCCCGAACCCAAACTGGCCACCAGCAACTCCCACCCCCTCCGTGGGCCCTCTGTTAAATCTGTGCATTGCGAGGACAGCCCTCCATGCTGCAGAGGCGGCTGCCTGCCCTTCCCCCTCGTGCCCCCGACATGCTTCTCTAAGGAGTCCTCACGACACAATTCAACTGTCCCAACACGCCGAACACCAAGTGCAGGCTGGGGGGAGACCCACAGAGCAGCCTGAGAGACAGCACCACCATGCCACGGCCAGTGGGACAATGGCCACAAGACGCCCACACCCACACCCCCCAGAGCCTGGGAATGTGCCACCGTTCAAGGCAAATGGCACCGCGCAGATGCAGTGGACGAGCCTGAGCAGGAAGGCTGTCCTGGGTTACCAGGGTGGGTCCTGAACGCAGGCCCAAGGGCCGAGTCAGAGCAGGAGATGGTGACGGAAGCAGAGTCAGAGGGAGAAGATGTGACATGGTTGGCAGTGAAGGCCGCAGAACGGGGCCAGGGGCCAAACAATGCAGCCACCCCAAGAAAGAGTTTCTGCCCGGAACCTCCAGAAGGGACCAAGGCCCTGGCCACAGCTTGTTTTTAGCCCAGTGAGACCCATGTCCAATGCTGACCTCCAGGCTGTGAGAACAAAAATGCTGACCTCCAGGCTGTAAGAGAACAAACGAGTTGTTTTAAGCCATTATAGGTTGAAATGTGTTAGGGCAGCTGTCAGAAGCTAATACACAAGCACACCCAGGACCTAGTATGGAGGGGAAGGGCTGGGGTTGGGAGCCCCTGCCCGTGCGTACAGGCCCTGACCCTGTGCCCCAGCTGCCTCACCTGTAACACCGGGATCCTGGTTCCATCTCCTGCCCTCTGGGGTCACTGTGGAGAGGACATCAGTCCTATAAATCATCTGGAACATGCCGGGCACACCTGGCTGCTCTGGCATCAGCTGGCACTGCCTGGTTGCCCACCCCCCCCCCAGCCTCCCTAAGACTACCGTCCGTGTCCCACCCTGGACTCAGAGCAGGCATGGGCCACCCGCCGAAACCAGGGTCGTGGCCCCTCATCAGGGAGCTTCAGGTGGAGACAAAGGGAAGGGGAGGCTGTGAGTCTGTGGATGAAGGATGCACCTGTTCCACAAACTCAGGATGGGAGAAAGAAGCCCTGGATGATGAGAAGGAGTGGCTGCCGCCTCTCTCCTCAGTGGCATGGCACTGACATTCCATCTTGTCTCGAGCCAAGGGCGAAGATCCAGAGGGACCCAGGTTTTGTGGGGACTGCTTACATACACCCTGCCGACCGTTTTGTAAATTTTAATTTTTGTAAAATCACAACCCAGAATTAAGTCCAAATGTGAATATTTGTTTGGACTAAGAAATGACAACAAATGTGAAATTTGAAAAAGCCGGCAAATACCATAAATATTCCAAAAACCAAAGAGATATTGATATTTTTATTAATTGACTGCCCGACATACCTGTGACACATTTTCCATATGTTTTTTTGGCTGCAAATTCTTCGGCCAGCTCTTCATATGACAAGATCATCTATCTTTATATTTTCTTTGCCGAGCAAAACTCATTTTCTCTGATTTAACAGCTCAGAAGAAAATCTCTTCTGGCTTCACAATTCAGTAGTGGTGACGCCGAACCACCGTGGGAGATGCTGTCAAATCTGGGTCTGCCACGCTGCTCACAGGCTCGCGCGGAACAAGCTCACGACTCTGATGGGTCTAACTTCTCAGGCTCCCATCGAAGGACAACATTCAGAGTAGGACACGTGTGTAACTCACACGCCGCATTTCCAGTGCATTCCGACTGAGGGTGGGCGTGTGCTCTGGTTTTAGCCAGGCCTCGAGTGAGCTAAGACCCCTTTCCACAGGAGCTGCAGCCCACCCGGAGGCCAGCGGGAGAGGGGCTTTGGGCTCTGCACACTGTCCTCCTCAAAAGCCCCACACTGCAGGGTGGAGGCCACATGATTCACTCCTGTGGGCAGGGGAACCGTTCCTGGAGCTGTTCCTGCACCAGGACAGCTAACAATTAACCCAGCTGGGATGCAGACACCTGAAAACCCATAAATGTTGCCATAAGCCTCCCTTCAGCCAGAGCCCCCCCACCCCTCCCCCGTTTTAATTTCCTGGCTGCTTAAGCAAACACCATGCCCCGGGAGGCTTAAAGAATGGTGATTTAATGGTGCATGCATGGCTTTGAGATTAGGAAGAGCTCCAAACAAGGCGTCAAGGCAACGCTTTCTTCCCAACGACTGTGCCCAGGGGCTGGCCGTGGGGTCCTGGTCCCCGGCTCCTCTGCCACAGGGAGATGAATTTGGTGGCTTTCCCTGGCCTCCTGCTTCTCTTCCGGGATCAGCTGACTTTCAGCTTCTGAAATTCTGCTCATAAATGGGCAGCCCTTAACTGAAGCAGCCTTGTCAAAATCCTGCTGAGGGTGGGCCCACACCCACAGGATGGAGTAGGTTTTAAGAACATGTTTTCTGGTGGTACATACAGCTTTACGCCACCACACCCTCAAATGCCCAAAGCACCCCAGCACCACTGCACACAAGGGGAGGCTGACAGCGGATGCTGGTGTGAGAAGAGGCAGGAGTCTCAACTGCCTGCAGTTTAAATCTCACTTTCCAACTGTAAGGCCACAGGACACCTGGCAAGGGCCCCACGGGGGGCTCCACTACAGATCAGCCTCTGTGGGTAAAGCCCAGCGAGAGGACCTTCATTCAGACCATGGGGTGGAGCAGCATTCTCACCCACACCCCAACAAACCAGCCAGACCGCCGTGGAGGCAGCGAACCTCAGGGAACCAAGCCCCTCACTTTAAGAAGGGGCTGAGGCCCCTAGAACCAAGCCCTCCCATGGCAGCATCCTGGGCAACAGCGCCTCTGGGCCACAAAGGTCCATGGGGTGTTTGGTCATTGAGCCACTGTGACCCCATCCAGCCTACCTTCTTGTCTTCTGCGTCTCCCCGCTCCCTCTGGAGGATAGAGCCCTGCCCTCACCACGGCCCATAGTACCCCAGAATAGCTACCTATCCTGGGGGGCCTTAGAGAGAGATGGGGTCCTGAGGTTCTCAAAGGGACCTGGGGAGCACCAGAAAGAGCCTGCCATCCTCTGGCCCTCGGGGAGCCGCCCGGAGGAGGCCACGTCTTTGCTGAGCAAAGGGCACCACATGCCTGGGCCGTACTCCTCAGGAACAGCCACCACAGCCTGCCCATCTGCATCTGTGCCAGGAACCCACCTTGGACAGAGGGGAGGCCAAGTCCCTGCCCCAGGCGCCCTTCCCCCGACACAGGAAGTTCGGCAGGCCATCCCAGTGGCAGCAAAGAAGGGCAGCAAGCCACTGCACCTCCGCTCCTGAACCCAGTGCGAGGAGGAGCCCAGGGCGCCACACTGCACCAGGAAGCCCCGCAGCCCGCAGCCCCGGAGGGCTCCTAGAAGCACCTTCCTCCAAAACAGAACTCCATGCCCAGGTGCCTTTGGAGGGCTTGGTGTACACGCACAGGGCCAAAGGACTGCATTTCCCAGACCCTGCACCCAGCAGATGCTCAATAAATACACACTACCATTAGGAAATGATGAAATCTTATGCATTTGTGCTCCAAAGGCAATAGCGGCTGAACTGTACTTTGAGCTAAGTGAAAATTATTGGCTGCTTTTAATTTATTTATGTGCTACTTTAACAAATTCAGTACCCTGTCTTCAGCCACGATTGCCAGAAATGCATTTCCATTTTGCAATCTTTGTCCAATGTCATTTTTCTCACTGTAACATTTGTGCTCTTCAATATTTAATAAGTGGAAAAGGCAGTTGCAGGACTTTGGCTATTTCCTCCCATCTCCATGAAGAATAATTTTCTGCTTTCTGATAGAAAGTACTACAGATAAGTAAATGGGATGGTAACACTGCATGCTGTGGCATTTTACAGAGCAGGGAGCTGAGGCCCTAAGTGATTAAATGTCCACAGCTTCCCACTAATTAGGGGCTGAGTCACCAGCAGAGGCCTGGAGTCCTGGCTCTGGACCAGAGCTCCTTCCACACGTGGCATCCTCCTGCTGACCAGGTACCACCCAAACCAGCAGCAGGTTAACAGCACCCAGATTTCTTCCCCTTCTCGCATGCTGTACTCCCTGGGTGCTGAGATGGAAGAGATGATGGAGCAAGGGGGAAGCTCCCCTATGTAAAGCCCCAACTCTGACCGGGTTCTGCTGCAGCTCCCTCCACTCATTCACAGGCCTACAGCCAAGGCGCTACGCCAGTGCACGGCTACAACACCAGTGAGCCCAGCCCACCCGCTCACGGTCCGAGAGCCTGCGACCAAGTCTACCGGCAGACGGTGGGGACAAGGCCACTGACCATCAAAAAGGAACATGTCGAGGAAATCACGCTCCATCCACACAGTGGAGCAGATGAAAGTGGAACAGGGACTATCTCTATGTGCTATTTGGAGTGACATCCAGGATATAAATGTAAGCGTGGAGAAAGTGTGAACATGCTGACATTCATCTAAGGGGAAGGTAAGAACTCAACTGCTTCTATGGAAAAAAATCAATGGACAGAGAAAGTAAAACTAAAAAGAAATTTGCTGTTTGTGGGGGAAGGGAGACAACAGGAGTGGAAGTACAGGAAGAGAAACGTGAATTCTCTGAATTTACCTCGACTTTGGAACCATGTCAGAAAATTTAGATAGCTATGAAAATAAACCTGATTTTATTTCAAAAGAAATCTCTACACCATGGGTAATGGGACAAAAATGATTTCACGTGCCTCCTCATCCAAGGCACTGAGACGGACACACCAGCACTTCTATGACTTTCGTGACAAAACTGTGTCACCTGAATCTCAACATGATGAAACAGGAGGCATACTCACCCTGAGTTACAAAATGACTCCCCAAAAATGCCACTGTCAGAAAACAAAGAAAGACTGAGCAATGTTCTGGATTAAATAAAGGAACATGAGAACTGAACCCAATGCATAATCTGGAACTTTCTTTTGCTAAAAGTACATAATTGGGACAATTGGTGAAATCTGAATAAGGTCTTAGATTAGATAATAGTATTGGATCAATATTAATTTCCTGATTTTGATAAGTGTACTGCAATTATATAAGAGAATGCCCTTGCTTTTAGAGCTCAAGGGGCATTAAATATGCAAGTACTTCTCAAAAAAGCTCAAAAGATAGAGAGAGATATGATGGATGGACAATGGATAGACGGACGGATAGAAGAATGGATGATGATAGACGAACAATGAATAAATGATAGATGACTAGATGATAAAGAGATGGTGAGAGATAACAGCTGAAAGGATGGACAGATAGATAGACACATAGATAACAGATGGATGATAGAGAAATGGTAGACAGACAGATAACAGATAGATGATAAGCAGGTGGGTGGATGGAAAATGGACAGACGATGGATCGCTAGATCACTAGACTGATAGATCAGGAAGAAGGGGCAGGGAGGGAAGATATAGCAAATGTGGTGTGCTGGTTTGAAAGGATGTATGTCCCCCCTAGAAAAGCCATGCTTTAAATCCCATTTCATAAAGGCAGAATAATCCCTATTCAATACTGTATGTTTGAGTCTGTAGTTAGATCATTTCCCTGGAGATGTGATTTGATCAAGAGCGGTTGTTAAACTGGATTAGGTGACAACATGTCTCCACCCATTTGAGTGGGTCTTATAAGTTTCTGGAGTCCTATAAAAGAGGAAACATTTTGGAGAATGAAAGAGATTCAGAGAGAGCAGAGAATGCTGTAGCACCACGAAGCAGAGTCCACGAGCCAGCGACCTTTGGAGATGAAGAAGGAAAATGTCTCTGGGGGAGCACATGAAACAGGAAGCCAGGAGAGAAAGCTAGCAGAGGACACCGTGCTCGCCATGTGCCCTTCCAGCCGAGAGAGAAACCATGACTGTGTCCGCTGTGTGCTTTCTCACTTGAGAGAGAAACCCTGAACTTCATCAACCTTCTTAAATCAAGGTATCTTTCTCTGGATGCCTGTGATTGGACATTTCTATAGACTTGTTTAATTGGGACATTTTCTCGGCCTTAGAACTGTAAACTAGCAACTTATTAAATTCCCCTTTTTAAAAGTCATTTGTTTCTGGTATATTGCATTCTGGCAGCTAGCAAACTAGAACATGTGGGAAAACATTAACTTTCAAGAGAATAATCTGGGTTAAAAGGAAAAGGGAATTCTTTTAACTATTTTTATAAGTTTTCTGTGAATTTAAAACTGTGTCAAAGTTAAAAGTTAAAAGAAAAATGGCAATCCAAAAAAATCAATAGTAAAAAGAAATGAGTCCAACTTTGAACTGCATTGATGACACAGCCCAGGGAAAAAAACACCAACTCTTCCAAGTAGCTTTAAAACTCAGTAATCTGACTGTACATTCTTAGCAAGATATACCCCAAGAACAAACAACTACAAGCAAACAGAAACAAGTTTTTAGTTATCCTATGGTTGGCAATCATGTTATTTTATTCTGAGTCTTTTTGTGCGTTATTATGGGGTTAAAACAAATGAGCAGTTGTGGTGCCACTCACTGCGAACCAGGATTTTTCACATATGCAAAAGATAAAGATAAAAAGTTTGATGAGGTTAAGGTCTAGATGTGACTTTTACTTACCCGTGTGAACTCATGATATCCCAGTACTGGCCACTGAAAAGCCATAGGAACAATTACCAGCCAGTGGCGATGAATGCCCTAGAACCCTTATTTAGTTTCTAAAAACCATTTTCCACAAAAGCAAGCAGAGCTCTTTGGAGATATCGTTAATTCCAGGACTGGGACAGAAAAATTTACCTGGAATATCTTGTCAGAGCAAGAAGTAAGGGATCCATCGCGGACACTGGGCCATGCCAGCAAGACTCAGGAGCCCCTTACAGAGGCTCCCGCAGCCCAGAAACGGGACCCGCTGAGCACCGGTAGCATAGTAACTGCAGCGCATTAAAACACACCGAGTAGATTTAGGTCCACAGGCTCGTGAAGACACCCAGACACTACCAGCATCACTCGCTGGCCACCCATGGAGGCGCTCTAAGCAGAGAGCAACGCCTTCTTTTGAAGCTGGAAAATAAAGGGAAGAATCAAGCATGCTACTGCTTTTCCTGTAGGTTTGCTCTCAGGGTAACCAAACAGTTTGCAAAGGGGAGTTTGTTTTCAGAAACGTGTCAGGGAATAAATGGAGAAAGAGTGACAGGAGAGGAAAACCACAATTCTGTAACCTCGACTTGATGGACTGAACACCCACCACCAAATCCCCCACTGTTAGTACAAAGGCTACTCCATGGGAGCAGGCACCCCAAACAAAGGCGTCTCCCCACTGGGAGACCAGCTGAATCCAATCAAGCCTTGAGCTCTCGCCACCAATGTACAATGTACAGCTTAGAACAGGAGACATCACACCTTAAATCCATAGAGGCACAAGTGGCAAAATCCAGCGTGGGAAACCACCCAACAAATGACCCGGTTTCCTCAACAAAAGAAAAAAAGAAGGGAGATGTAGAGAGAACCCACAGGGCAAATGACTTAAAGATATGCCAGCCTCTCACAATGGACAGACCTTGCTTGGCTGTTGATTCAGAGAGTTGTACAAACATTATGAGATAATCAGAGAAATATGAACTTAAGTTACATATTTGATGATATTGAAGAAAATTAAGTATTTTAGTTGTAATGTTGTACTCATTTTAAAACCACACTGAGGTGCAGGCTGGAATATCTGCAGATGAACCGTAAGATGGCTGGGGGTTGCTTCAGCATGATGGGGAACACAGTGAGGAGGTGGGGGTGGGTGCAGGGAACCAGCCTGGCTGTGAGCTGGTTATTGTTGAAGCTGTGGCAGGCACATGAGCTGTTCATTACATGTTTGCGCTATTTCTGTGTATACTCAAAGTTTTCCATAATTAAAAAGAGATGCCTGTAATTACTATCCCACACGCTGTCAACATTGAACCCTATAATTTTACCACATAAGCTAAACAAAAGGAGCAAAACACGCCAAGGACAGAAGTTAAAAGCGCTGGTTCCAGAAGAACCCAGCATTGATGCCCTGTGGTAAGGGCGGCCTCTTCCAGCATGCTCACATCTGTGCTCACAGACACACACTCGCTCACACACAGGATTCACCAGCGTGTCCTGGTCGGCCCCTGCAGATTCTGGGGTCCTCATTTCGCAACCTGGTCCCAACCTCTCTCAAAATGAAATTAGGCTGGTGGGGGTCCCACTGACCCTGCCCACTCCTCTCCCTGCCTGGAGACTCATGTGCCACTTGCCCTCAGGCCAGACAGATCCTTTGGCAGACATCCTCATAATCTCTCTCCTTTCCTGGGGGCACTTGGCTCTGTTGGTTCATCGAGCCACGAGGAACAGCCAAAGTTCGACCACTTCTGACCCAGACACAGGCAATCTCATGTGGTGTGGCTGGTGACGGGCAGTGGCTCTTTGACCTGCCATGCTGCCGCAGGGCCCAACCATGAGGCCTGTGGAACAATGGCCAGCGGCACAGCTCCCACCGCCCTCCCCGACTGCCCACTCATGCAGGGACCCCGCCCAGTCCAGCAGAATCTCCGCTGCCACACCTGTGTGGGCCCAGAGTCCCAGGTCAGCCCCTACATGTCAGCCAGCAGACCCCTACCTCTCGCCAGCCCCTGGACGGCCTGGAGAGGGCAGCCCAGCCCCGCCCGCCTGGGCCAGCTCCATGGGGCCCTCAGGCTCAGGGGACAGCAGCGTGGCCCCAGACCTGCCTCAAAACCCAGGAGTCCAGCAGCAGGAAGGCCGCTGCGGGGGAGCTCGGCCAGTGGGGTGTGTGTGCACACAGGCACACTCATACACATGTATGTACAACACACACCTGCACTCACACACATGCATGCATTCATACTCACAGTGAACTATCACCACACTTACACATCCTCTCTCAACACTTATACACATACACTCACAGTCACCTACTCACATGCACACTCATGTTCACTTACACATCCATGTTTACATAAACACTCACAAATACATTCACAATACTCTTGCACATACAATTATATACTCACACACACTCATACATATGCTCACATACAATCATTTGCACAAATACAAACACATACACATATTCACATACACACATACATATACCCACTCCCACTTATATTCACACACACACATACACACACACATCACCTGGAAATGTGTGTGTTGCATCACCTGGAAAACCCAGAGATGTGTGAATTGCCCATGACCACGGGGTGAGTACGCTGACAACACCCTTGCCAGGCTCCTCCCCCAAGTCACAGGGCCTGCAGGTGTGGCAGGTGGGAAAGCCCAGGAGGTGCACACCTGCAGCTGTCCCCTCCTGGCCTCAAAGCAGGGGAGTGATGCAGACCCCTGGCACTGCCCAGCCACGCCCTGGTCACAGAGAGCCCTGAGGCCTGCCCAACAGTGAGGCAAGGGCTTTAAGAAAAGGTAGGCAGCTCTGGAGTATCGGCAGCATTCAGTCAGTGCTGAACCCTGGGTCTACACTAAAATGGACGGTCCTTATCCACTGGTATTTGCCAAGGATTTCCCACGGGCAGGCCCTGGGCCAGTGAGAAGGAAATCCAGGAAAGGGGCCGCCCCCAGCCTGCAGGGCACGCTAGTTAGATGACAGTGACAAGAACAGAACACCAGGGCACAACCCTTCCCACCAAGACGCCCACATGTGCCCAGGGAGCACAGCTGAGGGGTGCTGACTGCGGAAACCCGGGCCAGGGAAAGCGTGTGCAAAGGCACAGTGCCAGGAGCCAACACGCCCAGTGCCCGGCCAGCCGGGTGAGCGGGGAGGGCAGGTAGGCCAGCTCCACCACGAGGACAGGCAGTCACGTTCTGAAAGCTCTACCATGGTCCCCTGACTCCCCAGAACCTAGGCTAGCAGCAGGGTGCCTTGCTCAACCCCCCACCTAATGCCTCAGTTTCCTCCTGGATAAACATGGAGGACCCAGAGACAGGCTGAGCGAATGTGTCTAATCTGGAATGATCTTTGCTATTACCACTGCCCAGAATCCAAAACCCCAACAAGCAGCAAGCGTAAACAGCCCCGATGCCTCTTTTTGGAGCCCCATGGACAAAGGGGACAAAAAGTCAGTGAAATCGCCCAGCCCTCCTGCACTGCCTGAGGTATAAACTAAGCAAAAAGAGAACACTTCAGACTCCTCCAAAAAGCATAACACTGATAAAGTCTGAGTTCTCCAGGGAAAGGCAATGTACCAGATTTGCTAAAATAACAGAATTTTCATAGAACATTCTATTCACTCCCCAGGAGTGTCTCCGCCATCTCAAGGAGCGGCTCCACGGCCATGCACATGAAAGCCAGTCTTGGTGAGGCTGCAGGTGGGAGAGACACATTCATAAGGCAAAAGCCCATCTGTGACATGCAGGGACGCCTGACCCTCAGTGGTCACAGCAGGACCTTGCCTGTCCCCACTGCAAGCCTGACCACAGCCGGTGAGGACATCGTTAGCCCAGGCCCCCAGAAACACACCCTCACTAGCCCACGCCCCCAACCTCAGCCCACCTCCCCCTCAGCAACATCCGGAACTTACGTAAAAAGTGTTTTTCCAACAAGGCAATTTCCAGGTGACCTTTGATCTCATTTAGTCTGTCGAACTCAGTCCGGTTAAAGTCCTGCACTCCTGTGGCCATAATGGGTGTCCCCGGGCCAGCCTAGGAGAGAAGAACAGAGCTCAGCGGGAGTAGCGGGGAAGCCCTGCACCCATTGTCCTCTGAGAGCATCCCGAGAGCATGGGAGAGAGCCGGGCCTGGGCCGTGATGGGATCCCCAGACCCCCGCAGGGCATCTGGACATGGGAGGGATGTGAATACCAGCAGTGAGAGCCAACCATGCCTGCTGGGCCTGTAGGGCACGGTGCAGCTCAGCCAACTTGGACGCTGCAGGAGAGTGACTGAGGCACCCTGGTTTGCATGCGTTCCCCATCTCACTTGCACCCCTGGGGATGTGACCCCGTTGTTAACAGGACAGACTGATGGTGCTACTTTCAGCTAAGGTGTGGCCCAGCTCAAAGGGGCTGGGCCTTAAATCAGATTCCTGGGGGTCTCATGGGGAAAGCCCTGGGAGCAGCCTCAAGCAAGAGTCAGCAGGAGCCCACTGATAAGGGAGAAGACAGCGCCGAGGACGGGCATGCCGAGGTACCCAGGGATGCCGGCAGCCTGACAGTAGCCCTACCGATCCCAGAAGCACCTTCCACTTCCGAAACAGCGAGACAATAAGCCCTATCATTTAAGCCAGCCCATGGTGGGGTATTTGTCATGGCAGCCTGGAGAACTGAGACAGATGTCCCTCGAGTCACTGCAAGGTGGACTTTAATAATTTTGAAAATGTAAAACCAAAAGCATGAGGCTAAACCCAATACCGATCCCAGGTTGCAGAGGGAAGAAAACCCCTAAAGCCACCACCTTGTGCCCTGGGAGCTGCAGTAACGGGACTCCGAGCCCTGGGAGCTGCAGTAATGGGACTCCGTGCCCTGGGAGCTGCAGTAACAGGACTCCGTACCCTGGGAGCTGCAGTAACAGGAGGGGAGACTGGGGGGGAAGGGGAGGTCCACGTGGGGTAAAGCAGAAGCCTGTGCACCCTGTGCGGGGAGAGCTCTGGGAGAGCTGGGGCCTGAACCCTAAATAAGGACCTGCGTTTCCATTCCACAGATGCTAGTTAAAACCTCCACCGCTGTCACCCCAGCTCAAGGGGCTACTGTGGTGTGGGGGCCTCTGCACGCTGTGAGCTCCCAGGCTGGGAGAGATGGCATTTCAGTGCCCTGCCAATGAGGGAAAGGACAGGTGCCCACACACCCTGTCCTGCTGTCGGGCTCAGCTCACTGAAGACAGGACGTTTACCCGTTGATGTCCGAGGATCACATGCTGTGGCTGAGCAGCCCACGAAGGGCGCAGTGTGAACAGGGTGGGGGCCAAAAGCACTGGTCACACTGGGTAGGAAAGGGGCCTCAGCACTGAAAACCACTGCTGTCGTCTGCTCATCAGTGAGGAGATGGCAAAACAGACGTGGCCTTCAGCCATGTAAGTGTAACTGACTTCATGTTGGGTCCTGCCTGGTGGGGACACCCAGCTTGGGCAGGGCTGGCCTAGGTGCTGAGTGACTACTAGGTAAAGATGGGCATCTCTGAGACCACAGCCCAGGAAAAAAGAACAAGCTTCATGGAGCTAGTAGGTTCTGGGCATAGCCCTCGGCTGCATCTGCCCCCGTCCTGGGGCTTGACCTCTAGGACATCCCGAGAGCACAGGGACCACATGTGTCCACCCATCCACCACGTGGCAGTGACCAAAGGCAACTGACCCCACCAGCCCTTTCCATGCCCTGATGCTGGCAGCTGTGCTGGGCTGCGGGGGTCCTGTGGGAGCAGCTTGGGATCACTTCTGGCACAGGTGCTGGTCGAGAGGAGAAGAGGAATGCGGGCAACCCCTCTCTGAGAGCGCGGACAGGCTCAGGAACCTCTCAGCCCCCAGAGCATACATCTGTGTGGGCAGAAGCTCCAGAAGCACTGCAGAGAGCAAACCCCACACCCCTCTGCCTGGTCCAGCAAGGTGCAAACTCTGGTTCTCAGATTAACAACCCAAGTCTGAATCCCTGGCAGGGGGTGGCGGGGGCTCACGATGTGGGCGCCAGGCCCGACTCAACCTCAGTTCCATTCCCTTCTGTCCAAAAGGGGGTCAGACACGGCCAGGCCTACGAGCCTGCAGAGTGGTCCGGAACAAGAGCGCCCGTGAGCAGCACCCGTTAGGCATGGCCCTCCTCCTGCCCACCCCTCACACACACTAAATCAAACCCCAGGAGGTGGAAGTATCACAAAATCGACAACTGAGGCCCCTCTCCCTGTGCACTGGGGCTACTTGTTTTACGCCCTCATCTCCTAGATGCAGCTGTGAAAATCGTAAAGGTGAAACAATAAGATGTCTGGGATTTGTTGAGATGAGCAGTGGCGGGACATCATCAGCCATTGGTCAGTGGCTAGGAGCAGGTTGTGGCCATAAGTGGAACGTCTATGGGCACCTAGTACCCATCCCTCAATTCCAAGTACACGTGACATCTCTATTATAAAAACACGGATGTGGCTGGGAGGCCGCGGCCTGGCGGGCTCACGTGACCGCCGCGGCTGGGCCGCCCAGTGCCCTGAGGAGATGACGGCCGCAGCTGGAGATAGCGGCCGGGGAGGAACGGGCCCGCTGCCCTTCGGACGGCCGCGGAGGAGAGGACAAATGGCGGAGGCCTCGGCGGCCGGGGTGGGTGCAGGCGCCGCCGTAGCCGCGCACCGGTTTTTCTGCCACTTCTGCAAGGGTGAGGGGTCAGCCCTAAACTGCCGGAATATATTTGTCCCAGATGTGAATCAGACTTTATTGAAGAAGTGACAGATGACCCAGTTTCTTAGGTGGTGGCAGCAGCCGGATAGACAGCAGCACATCAACACATTTTGCAGAGCTCTGGGACCATTTGGACCACACAATGTTTTTCCAAGATTTTAGACCATTTCTAAGTAGCCATCCACTGGACCAAGATAACAGAGGCAATGAGAGAGGTCACCAAACTCACACTGACTTCTGGGGACCAAGTCGGCCTCCGCGGCTGCCAGTGACTCGGAGATACAGATCCCGAGGAAGTACTCGTCCTGACAGATCCCCAGCTATTGAAGGAATAATACAACAGATTTTTGCGGGATTCTTTGCAAATTCTGCAATTCCTGGATCCCCCCACCCCTTTTCCTGGAGCGGGATGCTGCTCTCCAGCCCTGGGGACTATGCCTGGGGTCAGAAAGGGCTCGACGCCATCGTGACCCAGCTTTTAGGACAACTGGAAAACACAGGGCCTCCCCCAGCTGATAAGGAAAAGATCTCATCTCTTCCAACAGTGACAGTAACTCAGGAACAAGTCAATATGGGTTTAGAGTGTCCAGTATGCAAAGAAGATTACATGGTTGAAGAGGAAGTCCGGCAGCTACCCTGCAACCACTTCTTTCACAGCAGTTGTATTGTGCCATGGTTGGAAATGCATGACACACGTCCTGTGTGCAGGAAGAGTTTAAATGGTGAGGACTCTACCCGGCAAACCCAGAGCTCTGAGGCCTCTGCAAGCAACAGATTTGGCAGTGAAAGCCAGCTGCACGACCGGTGGACTTTCTGACGCCAGAGGCCACACCTGGGCCAGGCTGTGGTGGTCTGCTTAACCACAGCCATTAACCGTTATCAGAACAAGAAATAGCAGGTGGATTTAGGAATCTCATAAGAAACCCAACACATAATGTTAATGCAGTGAGTGCTTTTCCTCTCCACATGTAAAGTTAGTATCTAAAGATGGAATTCTTTCTACAACCAAACGCCTCTTATTCCTGAATTAAGAGTGATAATTTTATGATTGTGAAACTTAATGATGTGAGTTTCCCCCCAGAATAGAATCAGTTCCTTAAAGTTAAGCTAGGGTCCTGCTGTCTGTTAGGCTGCCTTGTAATGGGGACTTCGACCTCCTCCAGCCTTCACTTCATCATTAGTGTATTTTATAGTAAATACAGTAGAAACAGAACCTAATGTCCTGCTTATATAAGTCCTTGGGTCTTAACTGTTTGAAAGCCCTTCTCTTGGCTACATTAGCCCTGAGGTGAGGTCAAATTAATTCAGGAATCTGAAACTCATAGTTTTCATTTTGTCTTGATCTTCAAAGAGCAAATCAAAGAAAAACTGAAGTGGGAAGGACAATGGTATACCTTTGTACTCTTTGGTTTGCCCATTTTAATTTTTAAAGACTACTTCAGGAGATAGTTTCCTCAGAAACCAGCATGCTGTGTCTTAGGAGCTTGAATGGAACTTGATTCTGTCCCCTTTTGGGAATGAGTTGGGCAGGATGTGGACATAGAGGGAAAGATGTTTGAAGCCTTTGTTTTTGATGTTTTGTAATGACCCCCAACTCTTTGTTTACTGTATT
>PVIY010049324.1:0-16798 GCA_004026745.1 Myrmecophaga tridactyla | reverse complement strand
GCTCCCTCTGCTGCTGTCTCCGTCTCGGCTGCAAATCAATGCAGCGGCCCCTCCTCCTCTCTCAGTAACCGGTTCAGACCGGTCTTAGGGCTGCAGAGACAAACGAGCCCATGCCCCCTCCCTTCCCAACTCAGAGACTCCTTCGCTCCTCCGGGGTAGCCCCCACTCACCAGGCAGCAGCGAGGGGGAGGAGGGGGATGGGGTGGAGGTGGGGGAGAGCAGAGGGGTGAGGGGGGGCAGGGAGGCCAGAGAGAAGGGGGCGCTGGAAGGAAGGGAGGGGAGCGGGAGGAAGGGCAGAGGGTGGTGGGAAACCTGTGTCCTGGGGCTACCAGAAGCGTCCAGCCTCTGGGCCCCACAGCCCCTCCCGGGAGGGCCGCTGTGCCCAGGCGCCCTCCCCCGCGCCGCCCCCGGCCTCACTGGAGTAGTAGGCCACCAGCTGCTGCAGGCTGCTGAACTGCGTGCGGGAGGTGATGTAGAAGCCGCCGCTGTCCAGCTTGCGGATCTTGTAGTGCTTCACGTTGAGGCCCTTGGCATTGTCGAAGTCGGACACCGAGAGGCAGTAGGCGCCTGCGGGGGGGGGCAGACGCTGTGAGCGACTCACAGGCCACCCCGGGGTGGGGAGGGGGTCCGGCGGGGGCAAAGCCGGCTCCGGCCGCCCTGGCTCTCGGCACCCAGCTCTGCAGCAGCCACCGAGGCAGGGAGGGAAGAAAATCTGACTGGACATTCTCCCCGGGCACCCCCGGCCCCGGAAAGACCTCCGAACCCCAGGGGTGCATCCCAGCTGCAGGGTCTCAGCTGGCCCCGCGCCCTCTGAGGGCCTCCTCCGGGGCTGCTGGAGCAGTCAATGAGAACCATATACGAGGGCCTGGCACACAGAAGGCGCCCAATAAATGTTTACTGAGTGCCTGTAGGTCCCTGGCCTAAATGCTTCCACTCTCCCTCCAGGGGCATTCTTGGCACCCACCCGCCTTCCAGAGGGAGCAGGAGGTTGGCTGAGGCTATAGTAGCTGTGGGGAAGAGACCACAGGCTGGGTGGGCCTGAGGGCGGCGGGGCCCAAGCTGGGCCAGCCCTGGTGTCCCCACCCTGCTTCCCTTGAGCATGGAAAAGCCTTTGGTTGGAAAAGTCTCGTCCTGCCCAGCAGGCCTGGCCAGGAGCCTGGGCTCAACAGTCGCTTGGGGTGGCGTCAGGGAAAGAAGCCCCCGGAGTCGGGGGTGGAGGCTCCAGCGGCCAGAGGAGACCATCTTGGGAGCCCGGCCCAGCCTGCACAGCCCCTGGGCCCAGAGAGGGAGAGGGGCTGCCTCACATCACCCAGAAGGTCAGACACAGCACTAGAACTCTAACCCACACGCTGGGTCTCAAAAGCTGTGCCCTGCTGCAGATGACCCAGGCCATGGACATGTGGAGACACAGGCCTGAGCCTGAGGCCAAGCCCTGACCACGGATGCAGGAAGGCCTGGGCCCGGTGGCCACACACTTACATGGGGACATGGTCCCAAGGTCCTTCAGTAAGATGATAAACCCACAGGAATTCACCACTTCATGACAACACATGGACAACTCCACCCCCGCACACGCACTCATGCCTCAACCCACACATGGCATGCACACGTGTCCATGGCCACACGGCTGCTCACAAATCGACATGCATTTCCCAGCCCCTGGGCTCCCACTGAGCCCTAGCCCCACAGGAAGTGGCCTGGCTTCATCGTCATGGTCGCAGGCTCCCTGCGAGAGGCTGGAGAGAAAGGGGATGACCTGCACCTCTGGGTGAGGGGAGCAGAAGAGGAGTAGGGGCCAGGAGTTTGGGGGGAAGGAGAAAGCCAGGTCCTGGCACCCAGACCAACCCCTGAGGTCCCTGGGAAAAGGAGAGAGACCCATTGGCTCAGTACCCACCCTGGGAACAAGCCTTAATTATGTGCCCTCAGGCCTCTGGATGATCTATTTCCATTCCTCATCTAAGAAAACTGAGGCCATAAAAGCTAAACTTCCTCTTCTGCTGCACCTCTGGCCACTCCAGATAATTCAGTGTTCCCAAAACATCCCTCCCTGACTTTGACCCTGCCAGTTTCTCCACTTGGAAGGCTCTTTCCACCCAACTCCATATACCGAGTTTTCCACCCAACTCCTATTCGTTCTGCAACACCCAGCTCAAACAACCCGCACAAGGCCCAGTTCCCATTGGTCAACAAGAGTGCTCATACCTTTCGTGGTCTCACTTTCTCGCACTAGGAAGGTCCCTCGTGGGTTCTCCGTGTTGAGCAGCAACCGCTCTGACTCCCGTCTGGTGATCTTGCCAAAGTACCACCTGGGGAGGGAAGAGGGGGTGTTGACAGCCCAGGCTTCGACCCACCCACAGCGCCTCTCCCTGAGGGGTGGCCAGGGCCCTGGGCAACCAGACGTCCCACTCCAGGCCAGGAGAGAGGCTGGGACATAGCACTGGGGGGCCTGGCAGGCGGCTGGTGGCGGTACTCACTCCTCGGCTTGGATGGAGTCGGAGGGCGCCACGTAGTTGCTGGGGATGTAGCCCGTCTGTCCAGTGCTGAGCGAGTGGGCCAGCCACCAGTCCCCCTCTCTGAGCAGGGTGGAGGGAGGGAACAAAGGAGAAGGGGCCATCAGCAGCGGGCCGGGGACCCACAGTCCTCACAGGTGCTGTTCTGGGGGCCCTGGAGGCAGGGCGAGGCTCAGGGAGGCAGTGGGACCACTTGAGGTCACACAGCCTGCCAGGTTGAGCTGGCCTGGAGCACGTCCCCTCCCTGCCCCGGAGGGCTCTTTGCCAAAGCTGGCTCAGAGGGACCTTGTCCAGGATAAGGCAGGATGGACACTGGTCAGCCTGAGGCCCAAATCCACAAGGACAGAGTACTGGGACGGGAAGTGATCTGCTTCCCTTCACCAGACCACGCTGTGTCACGATGCCAAAGGCTGCCTTGAGAGGGAGGGAGGCCCCTGTCTCTGGGGGCAAGTAAGCTGTAATAGGAGAGAAGATCCTGCCCGAGATGGATGTCAAATTAGACCTTCAAGGCCTCCCGAGCCCTGAGACTCAGAATCCCAACCTCGAGGGCTGGTGGCGCTCGGTAGAGGCACCGGGTGGCCCTCCGGGGGCATGGGGGCAACCCAGACCCAGTCCTGCAAACTGGAGCAACACTTCCCATGATCCCGAATTACAGGTCACCTCCTTGGCTGAAAACTACAGCCTCCTCCTGCAGCCTGCACATCCACAGGGGGAAACTGAGGTCAGAGGGGCTGGGACTTGCCCAAAGTCACACAGCGAGTCATACCAGGAGTGGGGAGGGGCTGAGGTGGCAGAATCCCCAATGCCCAGGGCACTTCCACACTAACTGCCCCATGAGCTGGGTAGGATGTAATGGGGACGGGGCAGGAGGGGCACAGTGGGGTCCCCCGGGCCAGGGAGGGAGTGGGGAGGGGAAGTACCTTTGCAGCCATCTGAATGTGAACCAGGTCTGGCTGGAACGGGGGTCCAGAGACACAGAGGAGGGAGGAGAAAGCGAGAGCCCAGCAGGAGAGAAGAGGCAGAGATGGGGGTGGTGAGAGGCAGGAAAAGCAAGGGACAGCGGGAGGGACAGCCAGGCCGTGCTGGGGTGGGGACAGGGTGGGGCAGCCGGCAGGGGCCTCACATCCAAAACATCCACAGTGGACCGGGAGAGGGTCCGGGGGTGAGGGGAGGTCAGTGGGCAGGGAAGCCAGGGAAAGAGTCCAGGCCCCTCCCACCCCCACTGTACAGACGGGAAGACTGAGACCAGAGAAGCAAGGCCTCTGCTCAAGGTCACACAGCCTGGCCCAGGCTCCTGACCCCCAGACTCCAAGTCTGATAGCTTCTTCTCACCCCAGGGCTGCCTTGGAGCCTCACCACGACCCCGAGGAGCTGCACCCAAGCAGGACATGCCCCTCACCGGGGCCCAGAGAGAGAAATGTTCTTGCCCACAGTTCCCGTCAGAACTTGAACCCGAGTCCCTGGCGCTGGTTCTTTGGTGCTGCACCTGGCCATAATCCTCATCCCGTTTTGAAGAAGGAAAAGTTGAAGCCAGGAGGGAGCAGGGCTGGGGGTCTCTCTAAAGACCTGTCAGAGTGCAGACAGGCACCCCAGACCCTGGGGCTTGGCCGGGTGGTGGGTGCAGGGCCCCTTCTGGATGGAGTGCGATGAAGGGGGTATAACTGGGGCTGGTGGGCCTGACTTAGCGGTGTGAGCCCTGCACACACACTCAGACAGACAGGGTGATGCTCACATGGCAGCTTCAAGGGGAGAAGGAAGACCCTGGTCTAAGAAGCAGGGGGCCCCTGGAAAGAGGGCCTGATGTCCCAGCCCCCACCCATCTCCCTGGGCCCACAGGGAGCCTATCCACACAGCTGTCCCATTTGACCCTAAAGGCCACCTTTGTGAGGAAGGCAAGACCCCAGCCTACAAGGATGTGGCTCAGAGACATCAAGGGACCAGCCCAAGAGCACACAGCACCCAAGCTGGAGCAGCTTTTATTGTGGAGCTGAGGCACAAGAAGAATGGAGACTTGCTCCAAATACAAAGCAAGGACTCAAACCACAGAGAACAGCCCTCTGAGCTCTTCTAGTCCAAAGCCTCATTTCACCAGTGGGGGAAAATGAAGCACAGAGAGGACAGGGAGTTGCCCAGGGCCACCAGTGAATCAGGGGCCGAGCAGAGGTAGGAACCAGAGCCCCTGAGTGCCTGCAGCAGGTTTCCTAGACCCCTGCAGACTCTTCGCCCCCCTGCCACTCCCCCAGGCCTCACACAGGCTCAGAGACTCTCGGGGAAGTCAGGGGAAGATGGAGGAAGAAGCAGCAGGGCTGGGGGGCAGGGGACAGGCACTGGACCAAGGTCAGAGGCCACAACACAGCTTGACAAAGCCAGAGTGTGCGAGCCCGCCGGCCCGGGGGAGCCCCTGAGCCACCCACTCAGCGGCAGGCCCACAGGGGCTTGGCGCCCAGAGGCCAGCTGGGCAGCGCCCTGGAAGGCCCAAGAAGCAAGGCGTGCTCCGCCCAGCTGACGTCACCCAGACCTCAGCCGGCAAGGCTGCCAGCGCCTCGACATCGGCCCCTATGTGAACTTGGGGTTTCACAGCCTCGGCTGGGCTTTTCTTTCACCAGGCTGGGGAAGGGGCGCACTCAATCCCACTAATAGGCCCGACGTCCAATGTGGGCCTGCTCCTGGCTTCGGAGGTTCCTGCAAGCTTGGGCCCGGAATCAGGCCCCTCTGGGTGCTGCCCACCCCACCCCACCCCCCGCTGGCTCTGTGCCCCCGGCCCTGCCACTTTCCTCCAGAGCCCAGGGTTCTTGTCCGGAGGGCAGAGACCTCACCCTCCCTTCCTCGGGGGTGGCAGGGGGTATTGTGAGGGCTGAATAAGAGGGTGTAAAATGCCCAGTGCTCAAAGCTCAACACTCACAAGCTGTTAGTACCCTGACTTAGCAAAAAAAAAAAAAAAGAAGAAGAAGAAGAAAATCAGCTAATTCTGTATCACTAAGCTGCTCTTCCCCACCTGCAAAACATTTGTAAAAACAAAAGCAGCTCAGTCCCAGGCTCCATGATTCACTGTGTGACTTTGAGCAAGTGTCCTGCCCTCTCTGTGCAGGTCTCAAGTTACTTCATCTGTTAAAAAGGAGATAATAGTCATGGAATCTCCCTCATAGGCAAAGTGTATAAATCAGTGAGCATCAAGCTGGGCTCTGGGCAAGCTGAGATAATGAGTGTGATTATCATCTGAGCCTCGGCTGGCCTCCCTGAACCAAGGTACCCACCCCCGTCTCCCACCTCAAAGGTTTGGAAGGCTCAGCACTACCTTGAGTGTCCATGAGCCAAGGGCCCAGGGCTGGGTTGCCAACCTGAGCTCAGTGTCGGAAGTTACAGTGGCACTGATCTGTCTGTCTGGCCATACTGACCGCATCTGGTACCTTCCCTCGGACCATCATTAGAATGGCAGGAAGAAAGGAAGGAAGGAAGGAAGGGAATCACACATTCCCTGCCTGTCCCCTCACCTTCCCACATGTGGCCAGAAGAGAAAGCACTGGACCAGGAGTCCAAGCTGTAGTTTTATATCCCGTCTGCTATTCACTAGCTGTGTGGCCTCAGGCAATTGACCTTCCCTCTCTGAGCCTCAGGGTCCTCTCTTTTGGGCCCTAATCCTACCACCAGGGGTGGGGGCTGCTGGAATCAGAACATTATACTGCTTTGGGGTGATGATGTTTTTAACTTGCTTGGGCTCTTGGGAGTGGTCAGAGAAGTGCTGTGGGGCTTGCAGATGAGCTGGCAGCCAGGCAGGCCCCAGGTCGAGAGCCCCAGAGCTGAGGCCCGCTGGAGCCCAGGCAGTGGGCAGGCAGGCTGGGTCGCCGTGGCCCAGTGTCCAAGCCCCGAGGCCTGGGGCGTGAGGGCAGATCACATGAGGAGGGCAGGGGGCAGATCCTCAGAGGTTCCCACAGGAGTGTCCAGCTCAAGGGGGCAAGAGATGGTGTGCTGGCCTGCACTGCCCACTAAAGAGCTCCCCCAAGAAGCTGCGGGAGCCTGGGAGGGAAGGAGCGGCAGCTCAGGGAGTAAGCCAGGGTCAGACGTGGTGGGGGGCCCATGCCCGGGGACTCACACACCAGGTCGGCGGGCGCAGGGCGGTCAGATCCTAGTGGGCTTCGGGTCAGTTGGCACGACGACGCAGGGGGCAAAGTCCCCAGGCCTGCCACAGGGAGGGCCCCGCCCCAGCCAGCCGCGCCCACCCCACCGACAGCGGGCTCAGGTCCGGGTCGCCACCCTCGTGGCCTGGGCCTGCCGGGCTGGACTCCGGAAGACCCTCGCTCACGGTGGGGGGTTGAGTGGGGTGCACCCGGGCAGTAATGCACCCTAAGCAGGAATGGAAGGAGGGGCAGGTGGTCCCTGGGTGAGGAATGGGACGGGCACACCTCCTACCTGGGTCATCTCCCACTAACCGCCCCCCCCAAGACCACCTCATCCCTCTTCTTCCTCTAAAGGCAGCCCCCAACCCCAGCACTTCGACCACATGGGCCAAGGAGCCGCTGCCAGGTAAGCGCTCCTGATCTCCACCCCCCACCCCTGACCCAGTCCTGGCCCCCTCCCTGCTACCTGGCCTCCCCTCAGTCACTTCCAGCTCTCCTGGCAACCCCAAGGATGGCCAAAGAGCCCCAGGCCGACCCGAGAGGCAGGAAGCAGGAGGGGAAGGGGCTGGATAGACAGAGGAAAGAACGGGGCTGCCCCTTCCCCCCCTCCCCCGACTCAAGCTGAAAGAAGCAGAATCAGAGGTCCCTCATCCTGTTGGGCCTTCTCACCCCTGCTCCCGCTGTGAGCCCGAGCCCGGCCGGAGCTGCCCTTCCCATCGGTGCAGCTCCAGGCTCTCCCAGTGCCTCCCAGTCACCCTCCTGTGCCTCCCCCCGCTGCAGGGGCCTCTGCCTCCTCTAGGTGCCTCTACCCCACCATGGAGCCCCTCCTACAGGGGCTGCAGATCGGAGGCCCTGCCTACCCACCCCGGCTCTGCCCTACGAGCTGTGTGACCTTGGACAAGTCATTTCACCTCTCTGGGCCTCAGTTTCCTCATCTACAATGTGGACCAAATAAGAGTTCCTGCTTCACCAGGCTGCAGCGATGTGTAAACAAAACAATGCAATTTAAAGCGCACAACCCTGTGCTGAGTGACAGGTGAGGTGGGGACCCAGAAATGAGCTAGATCAGAGCAGCCATGGAGGAGCTCCCAGTCTGAGAGGGGAGGCAGTGTGAATAACTAGTGCAGGAGAGCTGGGGCTGCACCAGGACCCTGACTAGGAAGGGTGTGGGAGGTTGGGGGAGCCCTGCCCCCAGGGACAGCAGCTGGAGGGAGGGGAGAGAGCTGCTGCCCAAGTTCCAATCTTGGCTTTGCTATTTGGTAGCTGTGTGACCTCGGGCAAGTGCCCTCACATCTCTGAGCCTCAGTTTCCTCACAAAACGGAGGCAACCCCCTACCCCCATCACCTGCTACAGGACTGCAGTGAGGAATATACACAAGGACACATAAAAATGCCTAGACCAGCACCTCTGTGCCTTTTCACCTCACAAAGAAGGGATTCCCGAGCTGGATTTTGAGGGATGCACAGGAGTTCGCCAGGCAGATGGGAGAAAGGGTTTCAGGCAGAGAGAACATGCACGAGGGAAGGGAGACATGAATGAGCACGATGGGATTGGGGCTGGTAGAGATGTCCACCCTCCTCACCCAGGCCTCTCAGGACACTCAGGAGCAATTCTGCCCTACCCTTCTACAGCCTCCCAGCCTTTTCATAGCCCTGCCGGATCTAGCCCCCTCCAGCTGCCCCTTCCGCAAGCTGCCTCCTGAGAGGAACTGCCCTCCGCCACCTCCACCTGTCAGACCACGTCACTGCTCTTCCTTCAAGACCTGCTTGAAGCCCCCAGTCCCCGTGGACCCTGCTGCCCCCTCAAGAGGGGGGTACACAGCGGGGGCTCCAAACTGCTGGGCTGACCAGGTCCTACCCTCTGCCTTCCCCAAGGTCTGGACTAGGGCACCTGGGCTGGCTCCCGAGGGCGTGGACAAGGGCCCTGCACAGAGCAGGAGCTCGGGGTGGGCTGATTAGGGAATGGGGAGGGCATGCATAGGAAGGGGGGGGGGGGGGGGGGGGTGATGGCCAGTGAAAGGGGTGAGGGGAGCAGCCCCCCATCTCAGCCTGGTGTGAAGGTCAAACCAGCAGTGGGAGGGGCTCAGCTAGTGAAGCCGGGGAAAGGGGGGGCAGCCGAGGGAGCCAGAGAGCACAGGCGGGGGCACTGGGCGAGGAGAGCACATGCAGACAGCGGCCCCCCCCGCAGCGAGGTGTCCCCCCCCAGCCCACGGCCCACACGGTGAGTACACACCTGACATCCACCTTCCTCCTAAGGGCCAGCGAGAGAGAGAAGCAGAGAGAGAGAGGCTGAGAGAGGGCTGAGGGAGCAAGCTCAGCCAGGGGATGGAGAAAAGGGGGTTCCCACTGCCAGAGGGGAGACAGCAAGCACCACAAGGGCACCACCCTCTGCCTGGGCCCTGCCCTCCCTACCCCCAGGGTGCAGCCCCCCTGCCCCCATTCCCCGCATAGGGCCTGAAGCCTCAGCTGCCCCCTCCCCAACAGGCATCCTGGCAGCCAAAGAAAGGGGAGAGTAGGAGAAGGGGGGGGAGTAGAGGGAAGGGACCCCCTCCCATGGCTGGATGCCCACATTCCCCTCCCCTTCTCACTGCCCACTGCTCCCCCTCCCACAGGGGCTCTGGAGCCTGTGGGTCCCCATGACCCATTAGGCCGGCTTGGCTCTAGGCTGTCGTCCCCCCACCCAAAGGCTGGGTCCCTGGAGATGAAGGAGATGCCTCCCAGGGCACACCTATCCCAGCATCTCATCTGCCCTCTCAGAGGGGCTAGTTCACCCCCAACCCTCCCAGCACAGCCCTTCCCCCTCTGGCAGGCCGCTCGGGGCTTGCAGACTACCCCAGGCCCTCTGGTCCCAGGCACTGATGGGTGCCCGTGTGGGCACAGCCCCAGCTCTAGGCCTGGGTCCTGGGCCCATCTCTGCCCTGACCATGTGCCCTGCTGTGCGGTCTGGGGTCTGTTGACCCATCCTCTGTGTACCCCATATTCCCCACCACTTCCAGTTTCTGGACCCAGAGCCCTGCCCCAGCAGCCTGCCTGGAGTCCCCGGCCAACAGCCGCGGCCTGCCCCCCACCCCCGGCCCCAGCACTGCGGCCTGGGCCTCCGACCTGTCCAGATGCTCGGCCCTGCCCGCTACCCACCTCCAGCCAGCACGGGGGTGCTGAGAGCTACAGGCAAGGGGGCACTCACGTGTTGTTGACAATCTGGAGCCGCTCCCCCTTCTTGAAGGACAGGTCAGTTTCCGTCCGCGACTCGTAGTCATAGAGGGCCACAAAAGTGGTCACCCCACCTGCAGACAGAGGTGGGCCGTGTCAGAGGGGGGCGCTGGGGGGCCCCGCCCCGGGGAGGATTGAGGGCTGGGGGGGCCCGCCCCGGGGAGGAGTGGGGGCTGGGGGGGCCCGCCCTGGGGAGGAGTGGGGGCTGGGGGGCCCGCCCCAGGGAGGAGTAGGGGCTGGGGTGCCCCGCCCCGGGGAGGAGTGGGGTCTGGCCTCCCACACCCCATTGGATCCCAGCCGGGCGGCGTGATTACGTGGGGGCATGAACACGTGTCCACGTGTGTCTGTGTGTCTGTGCATCCAGTGGGGCCTGTCAGGATGCATCTGTGTGTGCCTATTGGGCTTTATGTGGCACTGGGTGCTGCTCGGGGGCTGTCTGCTCCCCCTAGATCCAGAAGCCCCCCAGAAACAGTCATCTTTGTTTTGTCCCCAGGGCCTGGCACACAGTAGGTGCTGAAGAAATAACTGTGGGTGAAGGAGCCAGTGGGTGGCTCCTTTTCCGGGTGTGAACTGAACCTTTCGGTGAATCTGAGGAGATCCTGGCTCCAGTAAGTGTCCCTGCTGGAGGCCCTCTCTACTCCCCCCCATTTTAAATGACAACGTCCACTCCCCACCCACCCCCCACTGTCCCCCTCCCCACCCTTTTTGGTTCTTCACAGCAGTTCCGCCTTCTGACATCTGCTTGCTGTTCTCCCCCCACTAGCCCCAAGGCCCACGCGGGCAGGGCTTTGTCTGCTAAGTGCATTGCTGCGGGCCCAGCTCACAGCAGGGGCAGAACAAATGTTTCTCGGGCAAACGAATGGGAGTGGGCTTGTCTGGGGGGGTCCATGCCCGTCCCTGCAGCCCTGAGCATGTGTCTCCATGTATCCTCCCGGGATGGATGTGTATTTGTACGAGAGTGCTTCTGGCTGAGCGTGTGCCCATGTCCTGCGCGTGTGTCCAGATGGGATTCTGACTGCATGTGTACTGGTGTGTGCGGCTTCATCGGAGAGTGGGAGGTTGCGTGTGTGTGTGTCTGAGTTGGCCTGTACATGTGCACTTGGGTGTGTGTCTGTGCCTAGGGATCCGTGCCCGTCCGTGGCCATGCCTACGTGTCCTACCTGGGTGTCTGTGAGTGAGCGGCCCCGCGCGTGTGGCTCCATCTGAGTGTGTCCGTGTACGCGTGCACACACTGCGTCGGGAGTCTACGGGACCCGGACCTGCGACTCCCTCTAAGCGTCCCTTGTCAAGGCTGCCATGCCGCGCAGCGCCAGCAGAGGGCGCAGAAGAGCGCCTCGGGCCCGGCCAGCCCCAAGGGCCCGGCCTTCCAGGAGCCCGGCCCCCGCCCCGACCGGCCCTTTGCCACAAGCCCGTCCTGACCCAACTCTGGACCGCCCGGAGCAAGGAGCAGCGCCTGCAGGGAGCAGCCTCGGACCTGGTTCCCATATGCCCTGAGTAGCCCCCGGACCTCAGTCTCCTCATCTGGGGTAGTCCCACATTCCACGTCTCTAGACCCCTTTACACAGCACATCTGACTCAGCGCCGAGGGCAATGGGTGAGCGCAAGCCCTTGCGTGCGTACCACCTTTTAGAGTCTCCAAAGTCTTCCCCACCCACGGCCTCGGGGAAACTCCCCACAGTCCCCAGGACAAGTAACCCAAAGACCCCCTTCAGTGAGGGGAGGAGGCAGCAGCCGAGAAGGGACGTCTCGGCCCGGGGGGAGCACAGTCCTCCAGGCAGAGCGGCCGCCGGGCCAGGGGTGGGGGCAAGGACACACGGCACCCACCCGGGGCCCACTGACCGGCCAGCGGCCCCGCCCTCTGCGGGGAGGTGACCGTGTCCGAGGAGTTGAAGCCCCCGAACAGCTTGGGCTCGGCAGCCACGGGGGCGAAGGCTGGGTTGGGGCCGCGGTGGCCGTCGGCGGAGGCTGGCTTGCTGGGCGTCTGCGAGGCGGGGAAGGCGCCGCCCCCGCCGCCGTGGGCGCTCTCGGGCGGCTCCAGGCTGCGGCGCCGCTGGCTGGGGTCCCGGGGCTTGCTCTTGTTGCTGCCCATGGCCCCGGCTGGAGACAAGAGAGGACCTGGGGTGAGGGGGGCAGGGAGCGGTCCGACCCCGAGGCAGCTTCCACTCCTGTCTAGTCTGCAGAAGGGGAAACTGAGGCCTGGTGGGGGGTGCTGGGGGACCTCAAATGAGCTAGCCTCTCAGAGCCTCGATTTCTTCATCTGTAAAGTGGGGATAATGATGGCACCCATGACAGATTTCCTTGGTACAGGGCCGGGCACGGAAGAAATGCCTCATAATGGGAAGCCCTGGACTCCCCACCACACCTTCAGCCACCATTTCTATCCTTCACAGGCAGACAGTATCTGAGTCATGTCTGTTCCCTGTACCTGAGAGTTTGGTGAATGACTACAGGACGGACTGAAACTGTCCAACTCTATTGCCAGGGGAAAGAGGCTGGAGGCAGGGATGTAGCTGCAAAGCCTTGAAGAAAGAGAGGCGGCTGGGAGCTTGCTCCTGCCACAGGGCCTTTGAACATGCTGTTCGCTTTGCCTGGCTGCCTCCCCCAGGTAGCTCATGCTTCCTTTCATTCTCAGCTCAAAAGTCACCTCCTCAGGAAGTGTTCTCTGACTGGGTCAAATCCCCCTGACATTTTGGGCCACTCCTTGATAATGTGTGATCCAGTTTTTTTGTTTTTTTTTTCTTTAATTTAATGTTTTTTTCTTTAATTTAATTTAATTTAATTTAATTACTGTTGTGGGGGTTTGTCTGTCTTGTTTACTGCTGTGTTCCCAGTGCCTAGCAAAGGGGATGGCATATAGTAGGTACTCAATAAATGGATGAATGAATTAGGGACTATTCAAGAGTTAAGAGATTTCTGAGCCAGAGATCTGGAAGGCCCAGAGACTGGGAAACGCAAAGGAAGCATGTTCAAAACTCCCTCTGTGATACCCATGGCCCCACCACTGCCCCTGCCTCCCCCTACCCCATCCACAGGCACTGGCTCACCCTGACTCCCCAGGCCTGGCTGGGGCCTCCCCACCCATCATGGCCGCCCCTCCCGGCTCTCCAATCTCGGTGGCCCTCATAGGGTCATCACGTCACCTGGTGGAAGGTAGGGGCTGTCCCAGAGGCCCTGGGAAGCAGCCTGGGGTCTTGGCACAAACACCAGGTATGGGGTCAGGATCTTGGACTAGAGGCCCTGCTCCTCCTCCTCCTTGCTGTGTGACGTTGGACAAGTCACTTCCCCTCTCTGGGCTTCGGCATCCTCATCTGAAAAACAGGAAGAAAGCAGATTTCTCAGGGCTGTTGTGAGGCTATAAGAGAGCAATGACTCCAACCACTAGGTCTCTATTTATTAGGCTCTGGCTCTGGCAGACCTATGCTAAGGGCCTCCCAGACCCAAAATCCCCTTGACACTTCTAAAGCATTTTATGAGCAAGAGCCAGGGGGAGCTCCGCACAGCAGCCAAGGCCCTGGAATGGCTGAATGACAGGCAGAGCCACTCAGGCTCTCCCTGGGCCCCGCGTTTGCATCTGTAACGGGGGTACTGTAGGAACAGGCAATGCAGCGTGCCTGGAACCTTGTGGGCTGCCTGGCCCTGTCGGCTTTTATTAATATCGCTTAATTCTGGACCCACTAGAGTCAGATTTCAGCTATTCTCCAAGATATGCTGAAGGCCCCAGAGTCAATCTTGAACCTCCTCGAAGAATCCACAGATGTGACGTCCCCTTGTCTGGTTGGGGCCTCAGCTGTTTGCCCAAGTGGCCAAACCCATGGTGTGACTACACCCCTCGGCCAGGCCCTGACCTCCTGGGCCTCAAGCTGCACAATGGGGATGTGGCCTGCACAATGCCTGGGGACTTCAAACTCAGAGAGCATGGGGCGGGGAGGTCCTGGGGAGACCTGCTCCACAGTCTTAGGAAAGGGCCAAGGAGCTTGGGGCAGGGAAGGCCGATTTCTACGGCAATGCCTTCCATCGAGGTCATGGCGCCCATCAGCATTTGCAGCTGGGGTCCCCTGGGACCTGTGAGCAGCACTGGGCTTGGTGGAGACTGCAGCACCAGCCATATCCCCCACCCACCCATCCACTTACACCCTATAGCATCTATTGTGCGGCCGGCCCTCTGCGAGTCACTATAAGGGACATAGATGAATAGGCTAGGCCCTGCCTCAGAGGCACATGGCCTAGTAGAGGATTTATAGGGTTTTGAGAGGAAAGACTACAAGTTTGTATTGTGAAGAACTTGCCAGGAACGCACACTTTCTTTAGAATGAACTAGCACTTGTGATTAGGAATGAGCCCCCTGTCACTGGGGGCAATCAAGGGCAAGAGAATGGGCACTTGGATGATGTGCCGTGGAAGGAGAAGGAGGACCAGGGCTGGACCGGGAGGGCCCTTCTAGCACCAACAGGACACATGAGGACACAGTGGGCCCTCCTGAAAGAGGGCAAGAAAAAAAGACATAGCCCCTGGCCCCCAAGCTATTACACTCACGTCAAGAAGACCACATTCCTGTGGGGCACTCAGAAAAAGCAGAAAGATGTGGCTTGGAGCTATGCATCCCAGAAAATACATTCTTCAACTTAATCCATTCCCATGGGTGTGAATCCGTTGTAAAGAGGACTTCCTGATGAGGTTACTGCAGTTAGAGTGAGGCCCAGCTGGCTCAGGAGGGGTCTTAATTCCCTTACAGGGAAGGCCCCAGAGGGAGAGAAAGCCACAGGGGAGCAGCCAGAAGAGCAGCTGGAAGCCAGGGAAGCGGAAGCCAGGAGCACGGCCACGTGTGAGAGAGAAGCCCAGGACCCAGGCTCACCGGCAGCCAGCCCGGAGCGCCCCAGTCTTCTGGGAGAAACCACCACCTTGAAGACGCCTTGACTTTGAACTTCCCCTAGCCTCAAAACCGGGGGCCAATAAATTCCCATTGTTTAAGCCAACCCAGTGCACGGTCGGTCTGTGCTTCAGCAGCCAGGAAAGGGAAATAAGGGGTTTTGACGCCAGGCCGAGGTGGCTGCGACGCTGTTGGTGTGTGGGTGTCTCTGGGCTTTGCGGCTGGTTCTGAGTTTGCAGGGAGCACGTGTTTGTGGAGAGGCGGGCGGGGCGGAGGTCAAGGGCCAGAGAACTGGGGCAGAACCTGCGGCTGCATCGCTGTGAGGCCTGGGCCTCGGTCTCCCTCCCTGTCAACTGGAGATAAGCCAGCACCCACGCCAAGGGCTGTGAGAACAGTACATGGGGTGTGCTTTAGGGCCTGTCCTTGGTGAAATGGCGACTCTGTGACGACTCAGCACAGACTCTTTGTCCGTGACACCACGAAGAAAAGTAAACACCCTATAACCCTGCCCCTGGAAGTCAACCATCTGGGCATGCTGGTGAGCTTCCTTCCACATCCCATGAACCCTGGCTATAAACAAAACTGGGGTCCAGCTAATGTCCTCAGCTGTGGGCTCCGTCTCCACGTCCCCAGCAACCAGACACCCCAGGGTGCCTGGGAAATACCTGCGAAGGTGTGTGACTGGCATCCCGTTTGTTCCTGCGACACAAGGCAGTGCAGATGTGGTTCCTGCTGCCTAGGGTCATCCCAAGATATTGAAATGTCCCAGAGCGGCCTGTACTGGGCCCTGCTCTAAGTCCTTTGCAAATACTGACTCACTGAGTCCTCATGATAATCTATGAAGTGGAAACTAATATTGTCCCTATTTTATCAACAAGGAAATTGAAGCTCAGAGAGGTAGAAAAACTTGCCTGAAGTCACACAGCATGGGTGAGAGTGAAAGAAGGGGTGGGGGGTAAGGGACCTTCACTGGGCAGGTGGGAATCAGAGCCTGCTTAGGGGTCCAGTGCAGGAACTCAGGGCCACCCCTCTCTCACACAGACAGTCAGATGCCCTTGGCAGACAAACAGTGAGTGGATTAGAGTGGGGACAGCCGAGTCCTGTTCCTAGAGAAGCCAGAAGATTCAGGCTTCTGCAAGCAGAGTGTGCTTGAGGAAGCACAGGGGTGCTAGGGGTCAGCAGGTGGGGGTGCATAGTCCCAGCAGGGTACAGCCAGAACCCCTCCAGACCTCGGTTTCCTTCCCCGAGGCAGGACCCTGTCTGAAGGACCTTCTGCTTCTGGGGCCCAAATGCCAAGTCACCATGAGTTGCCCCTTAGGAAGGACGTCCCAGCCACATCTCTTCCACCACTTGCACACCCTGAGGCAGAGATAGATCCTCAGGGGGCAAAGAGGAAGCCAAAGCAGGGGGTGTCTGGGAGCCTGAGGTTCTCAGAGGAAGGCAACCCCCTTTCCTCCAGGGAGCCACTGCCAACCACAGGCCCCCGGCCTTGTCCCCACACAGAGGGCTCATGCTGTCAGTGCTGTCACAACCCCCACATCCCCCCAGACCCCAGCACGTCATGCTCATCGGGTCCCAAACCGACTGGGCATTTCCCACCAGCCCCGCCTCCCCTCATCCCATGTCGCTGGGCCAGGGCTGGCCCTGCCCCCACCCTGCTCAGTCACCAAACCTCACAGCACGCCCCTCTGCTGGGCTCTGGGGACACAGTGGTGGTCAGCTCCTAAATCTTCCCCAACCCCCTCCTCCTGGGCCCGGGCCTGGCAGGGGGAGCCCTCTCCAGCCCCACCATCTTCCCTGCAACTGGAGGCATCTCTGCAAACTACGACAGGGCGCCTCGCTGCTTGACACTGTCCACGGAAAACCCGAAACTGCCCCCGTGCTCATCAGGGGGGGACAGGTCAGTATATGCCGAGCCAGTCCCCACGTGGACAGCTGTGCAGCTGTGTCAGAAAGAAAAGAGCTCGGTGCGCCTGAGGCCAGATGCTCACGGCACTGTCGAGAATAGCATCTCCTCTACACTGCTGGTGCCTCAGTTTCCTGACCTGTAAAACGGGAATGATAAGAGTCCCTACATCATAGGGTCCTGGGGAGAA
>PVIY010049323.1:0-16795 GCA_004026745.1 Myrmecophaga tridactyla | reverse complement strand
TCTGATGTTCTGGAGAGGCTGGGCTAGGTGTCAGGACTTATCTGGACCAGGGACCCATCTGGAGGTCATAGGTTTCTGGAAAGTTACTCTAGTGCATGGAACCCTTGTGGAATCTTATATATTGCCCTAGGTGTTCTTTAGGATTGGCTGGAATGGTCCTGGTTGGGGGTTGGCAGGTCATGATAGGTAGGAAGGTCTAAATGAAGCTTGTGTAAGAGCAACCTCCAGAGTAGTCTCTTGACTCTATTTGAAATCTCTCTGCCTCTGATACTTTATTAATTATGCTTGTTTTCCCCCATTTGGTCAGGATAGAATTGTTGATCCCATGGTGCCGGGTCTGGATTCATCCCTGGGAGTCATCTTCCACGTTGCCAGGGAGGCTTTCACCCCCGGATGTCATGTCCCACATAGCGGGGAGGGCAATGGTTTTACTTGCAGAGTTGGGCATGGAGAGTGAGGCCACATCTGAGCAACAACAGAGGTCCTCCAGAAGTAACGCTTAAGCATGCCTATAGGCAGTCCAAGCTTCTATACTACCTTCATAAGCTTCACAAGAGTAAGCCTCATGATCGAGGGTAACAGTGGAAATTTTTATTAGATTATCTCCACGGAGATGTGGCTTGCCCAGTTGTGGATGTGGTCTTTTAATTGATGGAGATGTGACTCCAGCCCTTCAAGGTGCATCTTGATTAGTTTACTAGAGTCCTTTAAGAGGAGAAACATTCTGGAGAAACCTCAGAGGCAGACGCTTGTAGAACAGTTGCTTCAAAGCTGACGGAAACACGGATGTTTGGAGATGCTTAGAGTGCTGACAGAGGGAGCCAATGCCTAGACTCAAGCAGAGCCCAGTAGACTTTGCCATGTGCTGGCCCATGAGATGCGAAGTGAGCCAAAACCCAAAGCCATGTCCCAGGCAGCTAAGTGAAGGCCCACAGATACTCAGAAAGGAAACACTGGCATCAGAAGCTGTAAGCAATGGAATGAATAACAAGGACCAGCAGATGCCAGCCACACGCCTTCCCATCTGACAGAGGTGTTCCGGATGGCATTAGCCTTTCTTGAGTGCAGGTAGCCTCTTTTGGTGCCTTAGTTTGGACATTATCACAGCCTTAGAACTGTAAACTTATAACTTATTAAATTACCTTTTTTAAGCACCATTCCATTTCTGGTATATTGCATTCTGGCAGCTTTAGCAAATCAATACACCACCTTTATGTGTTCACAACCTAAAGGGGAGAAAGAAAGTGATCTAGTCCTCACAACCTATGGCAAACGTCATAAAGGAAAAGTACGTGGGTCTAGGAGTGCTTCATAGAGCAGCTCTGACTTGGGCAGGGCCTGAGCATTCTGGCAGTGAAGCAGCCCATAGAAAGGCCTGGCAGCAGGCGGGGAAGGGCAGTTTAAGAGTCTGGGCTCTGGAGCTGGACTTCTGGGTTTGAGCTCTTACCAGTTGTGTAACCTTGGAGAAATTTTTCAGTCCCTCTGAGTTTTAGATTCCTCACTTGTAAAATAATAATGCTAATAATACGTATAGGTGTCTCGCTATGAGGATTAACTGCAAATGCTACACTAGAAGCATGCACTAAACCCCACTAACTACCATCAAGGTGCTAGCCATCTAGGAGGTGCCCTAGGGTTTCCCAGGCAAAGGCACAGTTGATTATGTCACTTAATTTACGTGTTTCCAGCTCTCATCTATGAAAAAGACCAGGCTTGCCTAAGTGTGCCCAATATACCAACAGAGGGGAAATACCCAAACATTGCATCCTTGAACTGCTGCCATCAGAGTAGGTAGAAACAGAGGCAGCAGTGGTACATGGGAAGCTAAGTCTACGTACTGGTATGTATTCCTATTCCTTAGTGTCTCAAAAATCAAAATTCAAAGTCCCCTTTGCAGGATGCAGCTAGGGTATTCAACTGTGGCCATGGGGGTCTCCCTCATACCTGCCACTACATGGTTTCCAGGGTTTGCACATGGAGATGGGGAGGCCCCTTTATTCACCAATTACTGTGATTGTCTGTTTTCCCATTCAAATAGCTCCCTTAGGTCATGGATTGTGAGTGTTTACTCTAGGTAAACACTTCTTTCATTATTATTATTATTATTATTATTTCCATGCCTATTTTATTTTTTTGCAGCAGGGATGGGCTATAAAAAGGAGCTTGGGGCCCTGTTGTGTTGTTGGGACACTTGATACCCAATCCTGTGCTGGGCTGCTCTGCGTTTCCTGAAGCAGGGCCCTCTGCTGAAGCAGGACGGTGACCTTAGCAAAGCAGGCTGGGGGTCTTGGGAGGCGACCGCTGCAGCCGCTGCAGTTGGGTGTAGGGGGAAGGCTTATTCTGTGGAGGCAAAGCTGAGGGCATCTGCCGGTTTGTTCCATCTGAGTTAAAGCAGAACAAAGGCTTGTGCTGCCATGAAGGGGCTCCAGGCCTCGACTGAGATCCCAGGGCTCTGATTGCACAAGTTCGAGCAGATGCCCCCTGGGTCCAAGGTCGGACTGGACACACGGTGAGCCAGGACTCGACTGGCTGCTGCCGCCTTGTCCCCATGCACGGGGGAGCTCTGCGGGCCGGGTGGCTGCTGGCCAGAAGGAAACTGGGGGTGTTCTCCTGCCCAGGTGGATCTGGGTTTGGCCCAACTGAAGAGGGTAGGGTTGACCAGCTGCGGCCTCTGTTCCTTCCGGGTCTGCTCGCGGAGTGATGCTGGGAAGATCTTCCCGTTGGTCACAAACCCACAGACCTCCACCCCTTCCTGCTTTCACTTGAGTATTTATTTTAGTCTGAGCCAATCCTCCCTCTCATTCTTTGCCTTTTCCTCAGCACCATTCCCTCTCTCCCCAAACTCTCCAAAGAGAAGCATCTAGAAAATGTCCTCAAGGTCACGGAATTTTGAAAACAAAAGCCAGCAACGGGAGTTATTTGCATTCTTTGTTCCCCCCTGTTTACCCCCTGAGACGAGGAGGGAGGAGCCACAGGCCACCTGTTACCACACTCAGGTCCTTTACCTGCCTGGACCCTACAGGTGTCTGAGTTTGCCACCCCGACGGGCTGCAGGCAAAGGGGAAGAAAAAGTCCTGGTGAGCCTGACCTGTCAGGTGGCCCTGGTGGAGCGCTGGAGAGAAGCAGCGTCCTGAAGTGCCTGCAGGCGTCCATAGGTAGAATGGCGCCTCTTCACAGCAGACACCTTGATACCCAAAGGGAATTTCTCCATGAGAACAGCAGAAACCAGAAAACCATGAGACCCTAGGACAGGATCAGCAGAAAGCGGACACTTAAAGGAAAAATGAAACTGGATCAGACCGCAGTGGGGACAGTTCTCTAGCTACATCCTCAGTGAGGAGCGACTAGAAAGGAGCGTCTGCAATGCAGTCTCTGCGCTCGCAGGACTGCGTGTGTGCTAGTCCCGGGGTGACTCGTGCGCTTCCCGTTCCCAGACCCGGCTCGGGCGCTCGTTTAACGCTGAACCAAAGACTCTGCAGGGACCATTCCTCACCGACCACTGGGCTGGGTGCCTCTGGTTCTGCCTGATGCTCTCGGTGAGACTGGCTACTATTTGGGAAGAAGCTCCCCTGAGAGAATGCTGATGGCCCTGGTTCCGGCCCTGCCAGGGGGCCACAGGCGCCCACCTAGGCTGGGAGAGGCCTGCACCTCCCGGCTGGGAGAGTGAGAGATGAAGCTGGAGCAGCGGGTAAAAGCAAGACCCCAAGGTCACGTGGGGCGGGTTAAGGAACTCAAGAGGCTCTTTTGTAATCAGTAGGGAGAGGGTGACAAGGCTGCGTCCGATTTTTAAGTGGACTGTAGGGAAGAAGGAGATAGAGCAGCAGGGAGACACACAGGAAGCTAATACAAGTGGCAGGGGCAGGGCTGACCAGGGCTTAACCTAGAGGGTTGTGACAGGAAAGAGAAGGAAGGATGGGTTTACTACCCGGCTGGAGATAAAACCCACAGGATGTGGCAATTGACTGAAGGGGGGATGTGAGGCGTCTTGGATGAGATCAGGAAGCCGAGGGTGATTTCCAGCTTGTGCGATTGGGTGATGCCAACTAAAATAGAATACCAGAGAGAGAAGAAGATGAATTGGGCCTTGGACATGCCAAGTTTCAGATGCCTGTGGAATATCCAGATGGAGATAATACAGGAAGCAGGGCTGTTTGTAAACCCTTCAAATGCCCCAACACTCGTTTTTCTGAAAGCCCCTTCCCACATTAGAGAAAACCTTAAAATTTACCCTCAGTCCACAATAAATACAGCTGATGCAATACAGATTTGAGAATATTTTGATAATCTTGCTTTTGAAACTACTTGCAACTCATTTAATTTTTGATTGGTCATGATTTTTTTCTATTGTCTGCAAATTGAACTTTTTAAAGTAAATTTATTTTTGCAATGAAATGGACATAATTCCATGTTCTAGGTGACATTTATTAAGTTTGCTTTTGCAAGACTGTTTCATACTTTGTAATTAATTATTTTTGTATTTAGGTCTCAGAGGTGATGGTAGGTCCTTGAAAATTTTGCAGGCTTGAAAAGTTTCCATCACTCATAATATAAAAACTGCCTTGTGAGCAGGCAACTGATCATTTAAGACTGAGGACTAGGAATAATAGAGTCTCACAGGGCAAAAATGTGTACATTCTAGATAAATCCATAAGAGTGAATTTAATTGCCCAAAAAAAATACCTAAATTGATAGGAGAACTTGATTGAAACAGGAAAGTAATCTGGCAAGGTTTGAGGAAGGATAATTTCATACAGGAGTTGGTGAAAATGGTCAGAACAGGAAAAGAATGAGCTCAGAGAACTAAAGGAGCAGAGAATATAAAAAAAGCCACAACTGATGTGGCCTCAGTCTCTCTAAGCCCAACTCTGCAAGTAAAACCACTGCCCTCCCCACTACGTGGGACATGACATCCAGGGGTGAAGGTCTCCTTGGCGACGTGGGAGATGACTCCCAGGGATGAATCCAGACCTGGCACCGTGGGATCAACAATTCTATCCTGACCAAAAGGGGGAAAGAAGTGCAATTAATACAGTATCAGTGGCAAAGAGAGTTCAAATAGAATCGTGAGGCTATTCTGGAGGTTGCTCTTACACAAGCTTCAGGTATACCCTGCTACCTATCACAACCTCGAACCCCCAACCAGGACCATTCCAGCCAATCCTAACACTTAGGGCAATATATAAGATTCCACAAGGGTTCCAGGCACTAGAGTAACTTTCCAGAAACCTACAACCGCCAAATGGGTCCCTTGACCAGATAAGTCCTGAAACCTAGAGGGCCCAGCCTCTCCAGAACATCAGATAGTTCCATCTTCCTACCCCATATTAGTGACAGACCCTTCCAACATGGAAAATTTAGACTGGCCATAGCCCAAATACCCCTAAAGAGAGGGATGGAAAGATCAAAGGTGATGGTGGAGTTATACAGTGAAAATAGGATTTAACAAATGAATATGAATGCTGAATCATTCTTTTAGTCTCCAATATCTTAGAGTAGTTGAAGTAAAAGCCTAAAATTGTGATATTGTAACCCATGTCAAACTCTGAAATATGTTCTACAACTAATTGTGGTGCTGCGCTTTGAAATTTATAGCTTTTTGTATATAAATTATTTTTCACAAAAAAAGAAAGAAAAAAGTCAATTGTGATGATAAAAGAATATTTATGCCTTCTAGCCTCCTATATGCTGGAGCTGCTAGAAGGAAAAATGTGAGAAGATCTTATGGTAGCCCATGACAAACTCTGAGATCTATCCTGTAACTATTTATTGAAGAGTGCTTTGAAAACTTGCTTTTTTTATTTCTTTGCATTGTATATATGTTATACTATACAATTAAAAAGTTAAAAAAAAAAGAAAGGACACAACTGATCATCAAAATGATGCCAAATAAAGAGCAGAGACCCATTCAATAAAATAAGGACTGAAAAATCTCTAGAGGTTTGGCTAAGGAGGCACGGTCATTCTTACAGGGAGTATCTTCTGAGATAGGGAGGTGTAAATACATAGGGTGGAGCACAGTTGAGGAATGAAAGGGAAATGAGAAAGTAGAAGCAGTGAATAGAATTTTGGGTGAGATAGTGCAATAGCCAGAACTAGACATTGCTCAAATGAGGAGGTTGGTGTTTGTTTAGAAAAGGGAAGGTTTGGGGCACTTTCCTGGGCTAAGAAGAATTCTGCAGGAGAGGTGGAGAAGTTAAATCTAACAGAGAAAGGGAATGGTGAGTGTGTTCTGGAGGAGCAGAAAGGGATGGAGCAGCAGGCCAGGGCCAGGGCTCCCCAAGTCATAAAGGAGGCCTTGTCTCGTGGGGCTGCAGCGTAGAGATATGCTAATTGCTTGAGTTTTAGTGGATGCTAATTTGCATCATTATTTCTATATTTCCAGACATGTCCTCGCTCCCTAAAAGGACTCTCATAGCCTAGCACTTTAGTCCACACAAGCATTATAGGGCTGTAAGGGACCTGAGAAGGTTCGCTATCATTTTCTTTTTTTGTAAAGAAGAAACTTCCAAAAACATAATGGGGCAGAAATTCTCCTGACTCTGGAGGCAAGAGTCTCTGTTTCCAGCAATTCACACAATTTGGAAGAAGTTAAGGAGAAGGAAGAGGAGGCAGAAGATGAGGGATTATTACCTAAGATAAACCCAGCTCCCCTTCTTAATCAGTTACATATTGTGCCAGTTTGAAAGGTTTATGTACCCTAGAAAAGCCATGTTTTAATCCTAATCCATCTTGCAGGATCAACCCTTTTTTTTAATCCCTATTCAATAATGTAGTTTGGAATCTTTTGATTAGATTACATCCATGGAGATGTGACACAGCCAATTGTGGGTGTGAACTTTCCATTAGGGGGAGCTGTGACTCCACCCACTCCAGGTGGGTCTCGATTAGTTTCCTGGAAGCCTTTAAAAGAGGAAGCATTTTGGAGAGAGTCCCTTCTGAGAGTCACGGCAGAGCCTCGAAGGTCACCTTTGGAGATGAAGAAGGAATACGTCCGCGGGAGAGTTTTATGAATGAAGAGGCCTGGAGAGAAAGCTAGCAGACGTTGCCATGCTTGCCATGTGCCTTTCCAGTAGAGAGAGAAACACTGAACTTCATCAGCCTTTCCTGAGTGAAGGCAACATCTTGCTGGTGCCTTACTTTGGACATATTTATAGATTTGCTTTAATTGGGACACTCTCATGGCCTTAGACTGCAAACCTGCAGCTTAATAAATACCCCCTTTTTAAAAGCCGTTCTGTTTCCAGTATATCACATTCCAGCAGTTAGCAAACTAGAACACAGATCAATCATCTGGAAATTTATCCAAGCCCTGTTCGACTCTAATTAAAGGATTCATTCCAAACATGTAGGGGACTCCTTCCAGGTTCTGGGATCTGGGCTCAGCTCTGAGACTCTAGGACCCTAAGGCGGTGATGGATTCTGAGAGAATAGTTTTCAACATGCAGAGCAGTTCCCTCTCAGTTTTGCCCTTAAATGCTTCCTTCCAATTTCAAGGGATGCCCCACTGCTCAGCAGTCCTAGAATTTGATGAACAACTCTCTGCTAGCCTTATCCCAAGTTTTTCCTCCCCACCGCAGAGCATATACAAGGACAGTGCACTCTGGAGACGCGGGTTGGCTCTGGGGCAGAGTGGGTTTGGACTGGCTCTGTGACGTGAGCTGCAGCAGAAGAGAAATGAGTGTACTGACGTGATCCCAGATTAGTCAGGAAAATTCTAAGAAACTGTTCCCAAAGAGAGGCAGTAAGCTTATTTTTTCTCCTCTATTAGCCTTATATAACTAGAAAAATAACAGGCTGCCATTTTAGAAGAGTTGGTATTGGCATGCTGCTATCGTAAAAATTACATGAAACTATTCTTTTTAGAAAATATTACTTCAGGTTTTAGGTTAAAACTTGATGCCAAACACAGATGAGTAGTTGGTTTGCACAATGATTGCCTTTTTCTTAGAAGTAAGGGCAAAATCTCAAAACACGCCACAGCAAAAAAGCTATTTCTGTCACTGGCAAACAATGGAACAAAATCCATAAACTTTTGGAAATTAATATCTCCCAGGAAAATCTATTTGATGAAAGTCACAGGGAAGTTATTAACTAGAGTTAAGTCACTGACAAGACATATTAATAATGATCTCATCAAAATTTCAAATGCACTTAATAATCACGTTGCAAGCCTTATTATTGATGACTCAGAGAATATTAAATTATTCTTCAGCAGTTCCTTGGCTAGAAATCAAGTGAAAAAGATGAAGAAGCTTAAGTTCTAGGTAATTCCATAATTCTTTAGGCTTTGCACAATTAAAAAGTTAGCATCCCTAGCCTTTCTGTCTCTCCCCAAATCTACTGATTGTTAATACCGTCAGTTTCTTTTAATTGTCCATTTTCCCCTGATACTCCTCCAAATGCTGACGCAGGAAGGATGAAAGTCAGAAAACTCCTCCAAGCCTTGCTTTTCCAAAAGCAGCTCAGGGAGCTCAGTCGATGTTCTGATTGAAAGAGATGCTTTCAAGTACACTGGGTCTTTAACTGCCGTCCCTCAAAGACGTTTTCCAGAAAGGAAGGACACACTGAACTTCTCCCCCAATTCTCCTTCTCCAAGGTCTTCACCCCACTTTCAGGGTACAGTAGGTCAAACTTCATGCTTGGCCTTTGTTGATGCCCTCCATATCTGCTAAAGCTTGACCACGCACCAATGTTGGGTAATAAGTTATACATATATAATTATAAATATGTATATTTAATATATCATCTTTACATTATAAAATCCTAAAATATGTATTTTTTAAACTTTTTCAAAATTGAGTGTTTTATAAGGCTTTTCTAGACTGAAAGTTTATCTGGTGATCTAGGGTGATTCCCTCCTCACTTCAGAGGAGTATTCCTATTATTCTTCTATTCTGCGCTAAGAGCTGGAGACACAAACATACAGATGAGAGGGCCCTGGATGTCAATGTGATCTAGAATCTGGAAGAGGCCACTCAACACCATGCAATAAACGTGATGAAAGTGAAATGGCAGGAAATCTAGAAAGCAGAGAAGAGAGAAGTACCTAACCCAAGCTTCCTGAAAGGGTGATCCTTGAAGAAGAAGTAGGAATTAAGGAAGAAGGAAACTTGCATTCATTCAGTATCTGCAGTGTGCAGGTGTGTTGCATATGGTTTTCCATGAGATCCTTTCAACAACCCCGGGAAAAGGAATTAGGAGCCCATATTTGCAGATGAGGAAACTGAGGCTTACAGAGAGTAAATGACTTCAGACAACTTGCAAATGGCCCACTTGGGATCCCAAGACTAGGCTCATGACCACTGGAAGCTGCTCTGTCTCTGCTGTTCGCACCTGTCCCTGAGCCCGCAGTCTGCAGCCCTTTCAGACAATCCCTCAACACACACAGTCCGGCAAGCCTCAGCCCAGCAGGTGTGGCTGAGATGGATGCCTACCTGCAGTGCCCAGGCTCTCCTCTCCTCCACATTGTGTTTCCTAGCTGCTGAAACGAACACCGTGCAATGGGTTGGTTTATCACAGCTTGAGAGAATGCTCTGGAGTCTGTCCTCACGGGGTCAGTATATTCTGGGTGGCCAGCCATCTTTGGGGCTTCTTGGCTTTTTCACATGGCAAAGCATATGGCGGCATCTTCTCCTTTCTCTTCCCGGTTCACTGACTCTGAACTCTTAGCTGCCCCCGTGGGTTCACTTTCTGCACCTAATTTCCTTTGCTTATAAGGACTTCGGCCTTATTGGGTTAGGGCCCACCTTCCTCAGTTTGGGCATACCTTTGCTAACCATATCTTCCAAGGCCCTACTTACAAAACAGGACCACAGAGCCAGGGGTTGGGACCTGAACCGCATGTTATATGGGGCATGATTCAATTTCCTACACCATTCGATGCATGTACATTAAATAATGCCTTCCTCATTGATTGGTTCATTCATTTTCTTTCCCTCTGAGCAGCTGGTCAAGCAATTCTTTCCAGAAGAAGGGCCACATTGGTCCTTTTGAGAAGCCTTGTCTTGAGAAGCCATTTGGGGATAGGTGAGTCACTGTGGTACATGTATGTCAGTTGGTGCCAAGGCTTCAAAGAAGGGGGCTTAGCAAATTCATATAAGACAAGGAGAATTTAGTTGTTCCTGAAAGGACACAAGAGGTGAAAGAGAGGCAAGTGAAACCCACAGTGCGATTTGATTTTACTGGAATCCTCCAATCCATAGCGGTCTCTTTTTGCACGAAATGCTTGGTGAGATTATTGGACTTCTTGTAAAAGCCAGTGAAGGAGCAGTTTCAGAAGCCCGAGCGGAAGAGACTCAAGGGTGATCTATGAAGGGGTGGGTTTTGCTCATCACAGTGTTTTCATGTTATTGCCTTTGTTGTTTTTAATCAGACGGAATCAACAACATTGTAAAGATTGGCAGATCTCATATTTTTAAATTCAGACTTACAACTTTTCTTGAAAAAGATGTAAATATCTGGCAACTCTGGCCCCACAGTCCCACAAGCAATAACGGAGCTGGACAAGACTGTCATGTTAGATGAGGCACATGCTCTTTGGTTTGCCACAGTCCCCACTACTCCCTATTACATATGTAAATGATGGAGCTAACCAGTTTCTCTCATTTTACATTATTTATCTGGCCCCAAATGGCTTCTGAGTCTATGACCCCTGCCAAAATGCTGAGAAACTATTATAGATCTGTTTGTGGTGGAAATCTGGTTGTAAGTAATTTCTTTCAGCTGACTCCTAGGTTGTTATGCCTTGTTTCTCCAGATAGAAAGGAAACCAAGCACTATCAATTATTAAGCAGGTACTTTAAATATATCTTAATCCTCACAAAAACCCTGACAAGTAAAACCACAATAAAGCATATTTTATGATTAAAGAAACCAAGGTTAAGAAAACTTCAAGTAACTTGGCCAAGATGAGAGCTGGGATATGAATCTGAGACTCCAAGGACTCCAGTTCTTCTTCTATGTTTCAGCTGTTCTCCGAACTATGAGAACCATTGTGTTCTTTGTCTCCCACATTGCCCCAGCTCATGGCCTAATGTGTAGGCAGCAGAAAATACTGGTGACCTTTAATGAGGCAACTAATAGCAATGGTGTAGAATGCTCTGGCCATGCTCAAGTCTTGTTGGTTCTGAGCCTACTGGCATTGGAGTGATGGAAGATGCTTGTACACTTTCCAGGGACTCTAACCATTTAATCTGCTGCTGCATGCTTCCGTCACCATGACTTTCATGACACACCCTAGATTTGGAACAATGGTGGGGCACAGGAGGGATAAGAAAGAGCTTGTAAGAGAGAGGGAGAGCTTCTGCCTTGGTACAAGTCCTCTCTCCCTACGTCTTCATGCCATGATGTTCTTTACAGCCTTTCCTTACCTTATCCACCACACCCAAAGGCATCCTATTTCACTTTCTCTCCAGCCAAGGATGAATAAATCTTCTTCCTTTGACCTCTCTGGAACCTTTTAGAAAGACTTTACTAAGACCAAGGAGAACAGAGGAGATATGCGAAAGTGCAGCAAATGGCAAAACATACCACTCACTACAGCCTTCTAAGGCTGAAAAATAACAATCCGACTTGCAAGCCACCTGACCACTTATTCATGAATAAATGAAATATATCTTGCATTTATTCAACAGATACTCTGGAGCACCTATTATGTGGCAGGCCTTGCTCTAAGTACTGGATGTAAATCAGCAGAAAAGACCGGGGGTCCCTGCTCAGACTCCTCTCTCCTGCTTTTCTGGCCAGGCACCCTACATGACCAACCCACAGTGTCTCTTTCTTCCCATATCTACTTGGAATTCTTCATTTACAAATGACAGAAACCCACCTCAAATGAACTTAAGCAAAATGGGTAATTTATTGGCTCACGTGACTAATAAGGATTGGTTCCAGACATGACAAAATCCAGCCATTCAAATGCTTTTTTTTTTTCAGGAATTTTCTTTTTCTCCCACTCAGTTCTAAGTGCCTCTTCTTAGCTTCATTTTCAGACAAGCATGATAGTTACTGGAAGCCCTAAGTATCCAGTGTCCTCACAGAACATGTTTCCAAGGGATCGAGAGAGCATCTTTCCTGATGATGTGACTAGAGTCCCGGGAGTCTCTGGTTCCTCTGGTTTGTTCACGTGACATCCCTGTCCCACTAAAGGGACTGCCACCCCACACAGGTTTTACCTGAACCTACAGTGGCAATCTCGCATGAAACCACAACCAACAAACAATTCACAAGTACCCTCACTACCTTCACTTCTCAATTAACTAGGATCTAAGAACCAAAAACATTTTAACACCGCACTTGGAGGTCAAAGGAGAGAGGGAGTGTTGTTCCTCAGACTGGTTAAGGACCCACCCCGTGAGGAGTACACTCACTGACCGAGCTCCAATCTCATCTCCTCAAGAGACTTTCCAAGGTCTTCTCGGCTGACCCTGACACCTTTGCATCTCCTGGAGAGCCCAGCCTAGTCTGCCCAGAGCAGGCACTCCCAAAACATGGCTAAATTGCACTGGTGAAAGCAGGAGAGCAGGGTAGAAGGAAGAAATGGGAAGGAAAGGGATGGGAAGGGAAGGTGTGGAGAGAGGAACAGAAGGGGGGCAAGGGAAGGGAAACAAAGAGTAGCAGTAAGAAGAAGTAAGTAAAGGGAAAACAGAAGTAGAACATGGTGGTTCCGAGTCCCTACCCTGAAGTCAAACGATGCTCAAATCCCATGTCATCATTATCTTTCAGAACATGGACCAGAAACTCAACTCAGCCTTGGCTTACTCATGGTAGACTGAGCATAGCAACATTTTCTCTATCAAGTCCCATGAGAATTAAATGGGATGACAGCTGTTAAGGCGTGTGGCGTTGGCATTCGTTTAATGATAACGTTTCGCATGGCTCTTTGGTCCCTGGTGTTGATGTTGAAAGTGGGGTGATGGTGGGGGGCAAAGCAAGGTGCTGAAGGCCTCAGCTGCCTTGTCCGGCCATGAACAGCTCTCTGAAAAGGTCCTAAATATTTTCTGGAAAAAAAAAAATCTGCAACCAAAAAGCTCAGACCATTTCTAGAACTACATCCAAACCAAATCTTCTTGAAGGTCATAACGTGTTCTGAGGTTTCATTCCACTATTTTTCACTTATACAGTCCTCAACCCTGCCAGGGTTGAGCTACGATTGAAGCTCAGCATAGCCAAATACCACAAAGTGGAAAAAAAAAAAGCCCTTTGCCCTGAATGTACTTCCAGCCCAACAGGGAGCTGCAAGCCCAGAGAGCTCTCAGCAGCCAGCCCCTGGGCAGTCACCTCTTGAACAGCTTCAGTGACAGTCCAGGGGGCCTCTGGATGTGATCGGAGCCTTCAGCTTCTCAGCTGTCTCCATGGCCACCAAGGCAGAAAGAGATCTGAGCAACCCCGGGACTCCAGCCTCTCTCTGATGACCCAAGTTTGGTGAGAAAGGAAGCTTTTCAGAAGTGGTATAAATTGGCAGTTTTTTCCAGAAAGCGTCTTCCCCCAAGCAGGGTCAATCTAGTCACAGGGTTGATTCATGCATACTTTGTGAAACAGAATTCTCTGTGAATTCTGAGTGCCAAGGAATATATGGAGGGTGAAATGTGATGGGTCAGTTTAGCAACGAAGTAAGATGACTGTTTAGAGAGAGGGTGGGGAGGAAGAGGGAGAGGGAGAAGGGGAGGAGAAAAAGAGAGAGAGGAAGATCAGAACACGACCTGCAGAGGTAAAATGGAGTGAAATGTGCTCTCTTATAGCACCTTGTACATTCCAGTTGTCCCCATGGGCTTTGCTGAAAATGTGGAGAGGGGTCACGAGAAGAATGGGTTCTGGGAAATAGAATTTCTACACTCAAGATTGAGGGAGGAGAGATGAACTGAGAGACATAGATCTCTTACTGGGATGGTGACAGCAATTGGTCACAGCAGTGTTTGAGTCACTGATGAAAGAGAGGGAGGCAGGGAATAGAAAGCTTTCTTTATGTTTTAGGCATTATGGCTGTGGTTTAAAACTGCAGGCTTTGGAGACAAAAGGATCTCAGTTTGAATCCCAGCTCTACCACTTCTGGGCTGTGTGATTTTGGGAAAACTATTTAACCTTACCTCTCTCATTTTTAATGGGGATACATTAGAACCTATTGATAGGGATTAAATGCAAAAATATATGCAATGTCTATGGACAATTGATCTTTGATAAGGCAGTCAAGCCAACTTACCTGGGACAGAACAGTCTCTTCAATAAATGGTGCCTAGAGAACTGGATATCCACATGCAAAAGAATGAAAAAGGATCCATATCTCACACCCTATACAAAAATTAACTTAAAATGATCAAAGACCTAAACATTAGATCTAAGACCATAAAACTGTGAGAAGAAAATGTAGGGAGATATCTTACAAATCTTATAATAGGAAGTGGTTTCCTAGACCTTATACCCAAAGCACGAGCACTGAAGAAAGAAAGAAAGAAATGGGAACTCCTCAAAAGTAAACACTTTTGTGCATCAAAGAACTTCGTCAAGAAAGTAAAAAGACAGCCTACACAACGGGAGACAATATTTGGAAATGATATATCAGATAAAGATCTAGTATTCAGAATATATAAAGAGATTGTTCAACTCAACAAAAAAAGACAGACAACCCAATTACAAAATGGGCAAAAGACTTGAACAGACACTTCTCAGAAGAGGAAATACAAATGGCCAAAGAACACATGAAAAGATGCTCAACTTCCCTGGCTATTAGGGGAATGCAAATCAAAACCACAATGAGGTATCATCTCACACCCACCAGAATGGTCATTATCAATAAAACAGAAAACGACAAGTGCTGGAGACGATGTGGAGAAAGAGGCACACTTATCCGCTGTTGGTGGGAATGTCAAATGGTACAACCGCTGTGGAAGGCAGTTTAGCGGTTCCTCAGGAAGCTAAATATAGAATTGCCATATGACCTGGCAATACCATTGCTAGGTATCTACTCAGAGGACATGAAGGCAAGGACACAAGCGGACATTTGCACACAAATATTTATAGCAGCATTATTTACAATTGCAATGAGATGGAAACAGCCAAAATGTCCATCAACAGATGAGTGGCTAAACAGAATGTGGTATATACCTACGATGGAATATTATGCAGCTGTAAGACAGAATAAAATCATGAAGTATGCAACAACATGGATGGACCTTAAGGACATTATGCTGAGTGAGATTAGCCAGAAACAAAAGGACAAATACTGTATGGTCTCACTGATATGAACTGACATTAGTGAATAAACTTGGAGAATTTCATTGGTAACAGAGACCATCAGGAGATAGAAATAGGGTAAGATATTGGGTAATTGGAGCTGAAGGGATACAGATTGTGCAATAGGACTGCTTGTAAAAACTCGGAAATTGATAGCACAATACAACCTAACTGTAATACAATTATGTTAAAACATTGAATGAAGCTGAATGTGAGAATGATAGAGAGAGGAAGACTGGGGGCACAAATGAAATCAGAAAGAAAGACAGATGATAAGGACTGAGAGGGTATAATCTAGGAATGCCTAGAGTGTATAATGATAGTAACTAAATGTACAAATTAAAAAAATTGTTTTTGCCTGAGGAAGAACATAAGAATGTCATTACTACAGGGTGTTGAAAATTGATAGTAATTAATATTTTAAAATTTTAACTTATGTGTGAAACTAAGGCAAAAAGTGTTTATTTGGTACAAAATTTATATTTTGACTAGTGCATTTCCTAATATAACTTATGTAGACAGCTTAATTGAACACCATAAGTACATGGAACCTTGAGTAGGGCATGATATTTTGTTGGTTTGTCCAGAATCATGCCGCAATAAATCCCAGAGTGATTTGAACAGTGAATAAAAAAGTATTTACAAAGTCCCCTTTGGGGAATGGTGAGAAAGGGGGAAAATTCAACTTTCCCAAGTTGAATTCTTGATATTCTTGTAAGCAGTGTGGACAACCAAAGCAATAGGCTGAGCCCCCAATCTTGGGGTTTGTTCATATGAAACCTTAACCCCACAAAGAATAGGTCAAGCCTACTTAAAATTAGGCCTAAGAGTCACCCCCAAGAGAACCTCTTTTGTTGCTCAGATGTGGCCTCTTTCTCCAGCCAATACAACAAGCAAAATCACTGCCCTCCCTCTGTCGATGTGGGACATGACTCCCGGGGGTGTGGACCTTCCTGGCAACGTGGGACAGAAATCCTAGAATGAGCTGAGACTCAGCATAAAGGGATTGAGAAAACCCCTAGAATGTGCTGAGACTCAGCATCAAGGAATTGAGAAAACTTTCTTGACCAAAATGGGGAACAGTGAAATGAGACTAAATAAAGTATCAATGGCTGAGAGATTCCAAACAGAGTCAAGAGGTTATCCTGGAGGTTATTCTTACACATTAAGTAGATATCACCTTGTTAGTCAAGAGGTAATGGAGAGGCTGGAGGGAACTGCCTGAAAATGTAGAGCTGTGTTCCAGTAGCCATGTTTCTTGAAGATGATTGTATAATGATATAACTTTCGCAGTGTGACTGTGTGATTGTGAAAACCTTGTGTCTAATGCTCCTTTTATCTACCTTATCAACAGATGAGCAAAACATATGGAATAAAAATAAATAATAGGGGGAACAAATGTTAAAATAAACTTAGATTGAAATGCTAGTGATCAATGAAAGGGAGGGATAAGGGGTATGGTATGTAAGAATTTTTTTGTTATCTTTTTTTTTTTTTTTTTTAATTTGCATGTGGGCAGGAGGCACCAGGGATTGAACTCCAGACCTCCAGCATGGCAGGTCGGAGC
>PVIY010049322.1:0-16703 GCA_004026745.1 Myrmecophaga tridactyla | reverse complement strand
ATTTCCAAATGTCTTAAAGCATTAGAAATTATAACTCATGAAGAAAAAACATTTAAATTCAAAATATTCTGCATACAAAAAGATAAGAAACTGGCAACTTTAAATTTATCAAGAATGGTCCTAATAAAGGATTACAATATTTAGAAGAACATACTCCACATTTTGTGTACAAATTTTTAAAGCTTGTCTTATTGACCTTCATCACTATGAAGCCATGCTGAAATGCAAATCCTGCTCCCAGAGGCAATTTTGTGCACAAAAGGCAACGTGATATTTGAGGCCATTTAATTTATAGGTTCAAATTCATGGACAACACAGACTTCAGTGATATAAAAACAGATTTTATTAGGAAAGTAATTCAAGAAAATAATTAAAAGATAGTAATTAAAAGTTTTGAAAAGTAAAGCATAGTTACATCACCAGATAAGATGGCATCCAACACCTGAAGAGAAGTGCTGGAAAATTTCAGAAGCAGCATTTTAATTCTCATTAGTAAAAATCCGCAGCAATTTTGGGGACAGCATTCAGATTCTCCTTAGTTAAGATACATGGCAGAGCATAAGATTTTGATGAGGTGCTCTCAATTTTTTTCTCTTTCCTCTTTTTATGACATCTTCACATAATAGTGGCCAAATTCCAATCAGCTTATGTGACTTGGCCCAGCTTGGTCCTCTGGGAACTGGCTAGGGACCAAGAGGAGCTTCCTGGGACCTAGATATTTTTATTAAAGTACACTTCCTTCCAGGAGGATAGCCAATCCTCCCAGTAGAGTGCACATTGAAGCATGTGTTAGAGTGACCTCCAGTGTAGCCTCTCAACTCTATTTGAACTCTCTCAGCCACTGATACTGTTGCACGAAAAAAGGGACAAGGCTTTAAGCCTCCTGGAATGTTACATAGAAATAGAATGAACTGGGCTGAGACTCTGAAGTTTCAGGAAGTAGGTTTTATTTTCTATGGCCATAGGGCTCAGCCGAGTAGCCTCTGAAAGTCTGGGCCCCAACAAAAGGCAACCTTAGCTTTTATAGACTGTATTACATGCTAGAGATAAGGTAAGCTTAATATGGCCACTGGCAATATTAAAGGAAAAACAATTGGTTAGATTAAGGCACAAAGCTGGTTACAGAAGCAGATGAGCTGTTGGGGGAGGGTCCCCATCCCAGGTGCCTTATCTCACTTGCCTGCAGTTTCACCCATTTCTGAAGGCTAAGAGAGAGGGTTTCTATCCCAGGAATGTGTCTCGTCTCGCTTGCCTGCAGTTTTACCCATTCCTGAAGGTCAGGAGAGGGGGGTTGGGGATTTTCCACAGAGAAGGCAGCTGAACTAGAAGAAGAAGGTGGGGGAGAGGCCTGCCTTCTTTAAAGCCTGCTTGCTACAATACCTTATATGTTACACTTCTTTTCCCTCTTTTGGTCAGGATGATATTGTTGATCCCATGGTGCCAGGGCCAGGCTCATATTTGGGGGTCATTTCCCACACTGCCAGGGAGATTTTCATCTCTGGATGTCATGTCCCATGTAGGGAGGAGGACAATGGTTTCATTTGCAGAGTTGGGCTTAGAGAGAGAAGGCCACAGCTGAGCAAAAAAGAGGTCCTCCAGAGGTGACTCTTAGGCATACCTATAGGTAGGCTAAGCTTTTCTGCTACATACATAAGCTTCACAAAAGTAAGCCTCAAGATCAAGGGTTTTCAAGAGATGGAAATGACCCAAACGTCCATCAATGGATGAGTGCCTAAAGAAGCTGTGGTATATATATACAATGGAATATTATGTAGTTGTAAGACAGAACAAAGTCATGAAGCATTTAACAGCATGGATGGCCCTTGAAGACATTATGCTGAGTGAAATTAGCCAGAAACAAAAAGACAAATTTTTTACTCACTAATGTGAACTAACATTAATGAGTGAACATGGAGAGTTGGAGTTAAGAGCACAGGTTATCAGGAGATAGAAATAGAAGAGAGATTGGGCAATTGGTGCTGAAGGAATACAGATTGTGCAACAGGACATTTGTAAGTATTTAACAATGGATTGTACAATACTGCTTGATTGTAGCACAATAATATAAGTACACCGAATGAAGTTGAAAATGAATATGATGGAGAAGTGCTGGGGGTGCATAGGTAACCAGAAGGAAAGATAGAGGATAAAGGCTAACATGGTCTAATTTAGGAATGCCTAGAGTATACAATGATGGTGATTAAATATACAAATTAAAAAAATGTTTTTGCATGAGGGAGAACAAATGAATGTCAGTATTGCAGGGTGCTAAAAATAGATGGCGTATGGAAAAAGGACAATTAATATAAGCTAGTGTCTATAGCCAAAGTAACATTGTAATATACTTCAACTGAATATAACAAAGGCATTATGCCAAAACTAAATGTCAACAGGTGGGGGATTGGGACAGGTATATGGATACAGTGTAGAAAAAAAAGAAATGTCTTCAGATAGAGTATTGTGTTGGATTGTATGATATGTGAATAAAACTGTTTAAAAATGAACAGAGAGATACAAGCACTAGAAAAAATACAGAGAGAGATCTATCTTTCACTGTCAGTAGGGAAATGAGAGGTCTAGACCCTTGAAGGACAGTGTGATAGTTCTACAGAAGGCTAGGGGTGGGTTCTACATATGATCCTGAAACCCTGCTGCACAATACATACCTGGAGGAACTAAGTGTGGAGACACAAATGGACATTTGCCCACTGGTGTTTATGGAGGCAGTGTTCCTGATCCATAATGAATGGACATGGCCTAAGGGTACAACAATTCAGGAATGGAAAGGGGAACTATGTGTATACATACGTACTGAGTGGCCACAAGAAGGAATGAAGTTGCAAAGCATGCCATTAGGTGAGTGAATCTTAAGAGCTGTATATTGAATGAAATGTCAGGAAAAAACACAAATATTATCATGCCTCACTCATATGGACTAACTATAATATAAAAATTCAGTGAGCTAATGTTGAGAGCATGGCTTATCAGATTGGGGCTTATTGCAAAGGATCCTAGATTGTAAGCTCTTACAACAGTCATGTATACTCATAAGTTGTAACTGTTAATACTAAATTCTAAGATATTGAGCTCAGAATTGTATATAACATGGTCTTTCCCAGAAACTTTGGGTACTTTTGTGACATCTGAAACTCAGATTTAGAGCTCTGAAGTGATGAAAGTCAGCAATACCTCATACAGAAACAGTTTTAAAAGTTGAACAAGGGATCAATCTTCAACTAGAGATATGAGTGAAGTTTAGTCCATTCTCACTGCTTGTGAGAATATCATAAATTCTCCAAATGGAGAATTAAAGGCTCTCATTCTTATTCTGGGCTCCCTGTGTCTGGATTAAGTGATCTATCCAGACAGGTTGCATAAGATTATGTGCTACAGACAACCTAGGTTCTGGACTTAATAAAACTTTCTTCCTTTGGTCTCAAAGAGTAGGTGAAGTTCTAAACACCATCTCTCTCTCTCTCTCTCTCTCTTTCTCTCTCTTTTAGAGAGAAGATATTCTTTAATTGCAACTTTTGCAAGGGTGTTTGGCTTGGCTTTTTTTGTTGTTCTTTTTTAAAAGTTTTATTAATAAAACTGAGCTACATGCAATGTGAACATTCTTAATGTATGAACATCCCATACTTGGTGTGCAATAGATGACTCACAATATCATCAAATAGTTATAATTCATCACCTTGATCATTTCTCAGTACATTTACATCACTCAAGAAAAAGAAAAAAGAAAAAAACTCATACATACCATACCTCTTTCTGCTCCCTGTGATTGAGCACTAGTATTTCCCTCTACCCAATTTATTTTAACATTTGTTCCCCCTATTATTTATTTACTTTTAACCCATATTTTTTACTCATATGTCCATACCATAGATCAAAGGAGCATCAGAAAAAGGTTTTCACAATCACACAGTTACTTTGTGAAAGCTATATCATTGTATGATCATCTTCAAGAAACATGGCTACTGGAATACAGCTCTATAGTTTCAGGCACTTCTCTCTTGACTCTCTAATACACCTTAAACTAAAAAGGGGTTATCTATGTAATGTGTGAGAATAACTTCCAGGATAACCTCTTGACTCCATTTGAAATCTCTCAGCCACTGAGACTTTATTTTGTCTCATTTCTCTCTTCCCCCTTTCAGTCAAGAAGGTTTTCTCAGTCCCTTGATGCTGAGTCCCAGCTCATTCTAGGATTTCTGTCCCATGTCTAAACACCATAATCTCTTGTCAGGATAACTAAGATTGCCTCTTACACATGCTCCTTCTTTCACCTTACCCTTGCAGTTTGCTTTCTACCAAACACCAGAGTTACAATGTCACATCACTCCTTGCCTCAAACCTCCTGATACATTTCCAGCTCATCAAAGTAGAAGTAGAAGTGCACACATTACCAAAGAGGTCCTACCTAATCCAATTCTCCTTGACCTCTCTGATCTCATTCCATTCCTCACCCTCACTCACTCTGTTTCAGCCTCACAGGTTTTCTTGCTGTTCCTTGACTATGTCAACTATGCTCCTACCTCATTTGCTATTCTCTTTGTATTTTCTGCTCCATTTGTCTTGAATCCCTGACCTCTGATATCCATATATGTTCTCATTCTCTTCAGTTCTCTCTCAGATGTTGCCTCTTTGGCAAGAAAGTAAAGAAACACTGAATCAAAGACTTGGAAGGGGTCTAAAGGTAGTTTATCCTAGTGATGCCATTCAGAGCCCCATAGGGACCAGTAAGAAAGAGGGCCTGGAATTTGGGAGACTGTGAGTGGTCATTTGTTACAGCCCACAAAATCCTTTTGTCTCTGAGGGATGACAGGATCAAGAGTGTTGTGGACCTTTCCTGGCCCTGGGCATGACTTCCTCACTGAGTATCCCAGCATGAAGCCGGGAGTCTGAAAGAGCAGTCTCACTACATGCTGTTGATGAAGAAAATACTGTGTTGTTAAATGTACCTTAAAATAAACATTATGTAGAGACTTAGGAACTTGTATTTTTTTCTTAAAAAATAAATCAGATCTATTGTTAAAACAATACTTATCCCTAAAAACTCCAGATTCAAGTGTTTGTGAACCAAGTAGATCTATACGAACCTTGTACAGAAGTAAGGTTGTTGATTACCTAGAACCTCAGGAACCAGGATTGAATTTATTTTTTGTAAATATAAATCAAGAAAGTTGGAGGAGCAGATCACATGCAAAGTCCCTGGAAGCTACTGCTACTATTGAAGAAAAAGTAAAGAAAAGGGACAAGACCAAAATGGAAGGATTGTTAGGGACTGGAACAGTATACCAATTAAAATCAACTGAAGCAGGAAGTCTAATATCCCTCCCTGAAAAATCACAGCCCATCTTTGTAGATCTTTTTTTTTTTTAACAGAGGAGAAGTGTCCCAATGAATTTTTTTTAGAGAATGCAAATGTCATGACACTTATTAAAAGCATACTACATTGCTATACTGGTTAGGAAAAAAGATTAGCGATATCAATTAATAGTCAGCAAATGTACAAATAAAGAAAATAGAATATACTGTAGTGTAAAGAACCTTGAATAACCATGAACTACACATTTAGAAACTATGTCTTTTAATATTTCATCTTCTCTGCATTTATAACATATATTTCTACAATCACAGAATCCTTTCAATGCCACAAGCTATTAGCAATGAAAGCTGATACAGTTGCTAATCAAAATATACAAGACAATCAATAGTTTATATAAAATGACTTTATATGTTAACTTGTTTCAAAAATATTTTCTTTTCTTTTTTGGCCTGGTTAAAAAAAAATATTGTTACAAATATGTATAGCATTTTATTCTGTGAGATTAACACTCCTAGAAATGGAAAAAGGAATTTTTATGAAAAGACTACATTAAACATGAGACAATGTGAGAGGCTCCTAGCTGTGCTATTTTGTTGTTGTTAAATGCAGTTCTGTACTGAAAATACCTATCAAATCTTGTCATTTTAATCCATTCTTTTCACATTTAAACTCCCATTTTCTATAAGTAGTCTATTCACCAACAGGAAACAGAAAGCAAAGACTGCTTTGCACTGGATCTTCTTTCAGATAGAGCTTGGCGGGAAATCCTCAACAGAGAGGAATTATCTTTGGTCAGAGTGATGAGGTGACATTTTGATGCAAAACTTTGCTTGATCAGCAATCATTATAATTAGTGCTTTTGTGATGTGGGATAAGTTTTTAAAGATCTGGATAACAATGTAAGTGGTGAAAAAGGGCCAGAATATGATTTTTTTTTAAATAACAGCAAAGAATATGCCTCAGGTTACAAAAACTAGGCTGACTACCACAAAGATGGAGAGCAGTTCTCTTATTGGATACCTGCACAATGTTATACAATGATTTATGTGATAAAGGCAAAATTGTAGCTGAGTAGTTGCAATTCTTTGTTTGTATGAATAATTTGTGGGTCAGTATTATTTTAAAACTGTATAGTGCATATTTCCTGAAAACCAGTATACTGACACTATTTTTAGTCTGAAATAGGAACAAAAGTTCAATTAAAACTACTGAAGAAAGTACATAAACTTTGGTCCTGCTTTGTTTTGCTCCCTCTATAACCACCCCCACCCCAAGTAATATTTGATCATTTCTATTTTCTAATCCATTCACAACTACTTGCTAGAATTTGTTCTGAAAAATGTTTGCAAATACACATATAAGTTATATTTTCTTTAAAGGAAAAGCATTGTGCAATCTAAATTGTATTTGATTTAGCACAATAGTAGAACATTTTAAGTCCAGCAGACAAAAGAAAGGCTAAGAAAAATGTTTTTATGCAGTCATGCTGTCTTTTCTTGATCTTGAAAATAGCAGTACCCACGAGGTTTCCTAAGAGAGAAGCTAATAGTTTGACAAATTGAAGGTTTTTAAGTGATACATTGGAAAAAATCTTACATTTGAGGTTGTCATCTTTTGTCCAAATTTATTTAGTGGGAAGAGAAGAGAAACTGTGACAATATACCCAATGTATAAACATTGCTGCCTAATAACAAGTAGGTTTAAAAGTTTATATGAAGTCTGAAAACCTAGAGGGCCCAGCCTCTCCAGAAAATTGGATTGTTCTATCTCCCTACCCCATATTGTTGACAGCCCCTTCCAGCATGAGAAAGTTAGGAAGGCCATAGCCCAAACACCCCTAAAGACAGGGATACAGGAATCAGAGCTGATAGTGGAGTCATATAGAGAAGATAGGATTTGACAATGAATATGATTGCTGAATCTTTAAATTGCTATCTCTTTTAGTCTCCAGTATCTCAGAGCAGCTAGAAGTAAGAACCTAAAATCATGAAATTGTAACCTATGCCAAACTCTGAAATATGTTCTACAACTAATTGTGGTGTTGTGCTTTGAAATTTATTGCTTTTATGGTATATATGTTATTTTTCACAAAAAAACAATTGTGATGATAAAAAATAATGAAAGATAAAAAGTAAAGTTTACATGAAACTAAACACACAGATATTTATGAGAGTTGCCTTTAACTCAACTGAAGCATTACCTACCACCAATAAGAACACCATCCTGTTTAACTCAAAGAAGGCCCTGCTCCTCTAAGGAATTAATCATGCATAAATTGTGGGGTTTTTTTTTTTTTCACATGGGCAGGCACTGGGAATCAAACCCGGGTCCTCTGGCATGGCAGGCGAGCATTCTTGCCTGCTGAGCCACCGTGGCCCACCCATAAGTTGTGTTTTTTGAAGTGTGAATGCTGCAACTTCTAATAGCAAAATCAGAAACATAACACCAAACAATGGATTACAATTTTTCTTCTTAAATAATTTATAGCATTATATAGGAACTTTTGGGTAAGTCTGATACTCTCTGGTAAATTATCAGTTAAGATATTGGGTCATTTTTCTATTTGTACTTTACACAAAGCACATTTTACAGCTAAGCAAGTTATTTCAATCTAAAACTTAAAACTTTTTTTGACATAAATTGCTGCTGTTAAATGCATACTGCCATTTTTAAAAAGCCCTGAATATATAAACTTCATTTAAAAGTTAACATCTTCAAAAAATGTAATACAATACTCCTTAAAATAAAGTAAAAATAGAATACTATTAAATATATTTATATTTAGAATATATAAGAATATTAAAAATAGAATACTATGGAAGATCAACAGCAAAAACAAACCCACTGCTTAGAAGATATCTAAGAAATACATGCCAAAACAAAAATACATAGATTTAGTTTTGCCATCACCCTGACATTTTTTAAAACTTTTTTATTGTATAGTATGACATATATGCAAAGCAAATAAATGAAAAAGCAATAGTTTTCAAAGCACTTTTTAAAAAGTAGTTACAGGATAGATCCCAGAGTTTGTCATGGGTTACCATGGATCCTCTCATATTTTTCCTTCTAGCTGCTCCAGAACATGGGAAGCTAGAAGGCTTAAATACTTTTTTATCTTCACAGTTAACTTTTTTCCCCTTCTTTTCTTGTGAACAATAACATATATACAAAAAAGCTATACATTTTGAAGCACAGCACCACAATTAGTTGTAGAACATATTTCACACTTTGACATGGGTTATAATTTCACAATTTTAGGTTTTTACTTCTAGCTGCTCTAAAATATTGGAGACTAAAAAAAGAGATATCAATTTAATGATTCAGCATTCATATTCATTAAGTCCTATCTTCTATGTATAATTCCACCATCATATTTGATCTTTCCATAGCTCTCACTGGGGTTGTTTGGGCTATGGCAGATCTAAATTTTTGATATTGGAAGGGTCTGTCATTAATATGGGGTAGGGCAGTAGAACTATCTGATGTTCTGGAGAGGCTGGGCTAGGTTTCAGGACTTATCTGGACTAGCGACCCATCTGGAGTTTGTAGGTTTCTGGCAAGTTACTCTAGTGCCTGGAACCCTTGTGGAATCTTATAAATTGCCCTAGGTGTTCTTTAGGATTGGCTGGAATGGTCCTGGCTGGGGCTTGGCAGGTTATGATAGGTGCAAGGTCCACCTGAAGCTTGCATAAGAGCAACATCCAGAGTAGCCTCTCAACTGTATTTGAACTCTCTCTGCCACTGATACTTTATTAATTACACTTCTTTTCCCCCATTTGGTCAGGATGGAATTGTTGATCCCATGGTGCCAGGTCTGGATTCATCCCTGGGGGTCCTCTCCCACTTCACCAGGGAGACTTTCACCCCTGGATGTCATGTACTATGTAGGGGGAAGCATCCTGACTTTTTAAACCCTTTTTATGGAAACTATGCCAACACAAAGTGTGTAGATCTTTATAATAGACCATTAGACAATATCCATGTGCTACAGCTAATTTTAGATATAAACTGGTAGTTTCAAACACCCCATTTTTAAAACTAGAACATCTCACTTTCCAAATCTTGATTTTGTCAGTAAATTAAAATGTATATAATATGCATATGTATGCAAACTATTAGAAAACTGTGTGTGTGTATATATACACACTTATCTATTCACACACATACATACACAAATTCCTGAAAGTATTCAAATGTTATTTTTCAGATTTAAAAGCCATTCTTTCTTCAAAATTACATTCAACACCATTTGAGCTCCCTTCTTGTTAACAGGAACTTTTGCTACACTGACACTAAATATTATGAGACTCATAAATTAATAAGTTACACAGTAACTCCTAGCCCAAAGCAAGTTAAATGTATGGCTCTGATAATTATAATACTGCTGTGTGGATAAGAAAATGAAGCAAATTTTGGAAGATTTCTCAAAGAAAAGTTTTTCCCCTCTCCTTACTCAGTGTTTAGGTAAAAATATATTTTGTAAGTGAAAAATTTTAAAAACTCACATAAATGATTATACCATACCTACTCAGGCAGTACTAAATTGATCTGTTTACAAGGTCTCCATTTGATGCCCCATTACTATTCTACCAACTAACTATTGCTCAGTTTTAGGTGAATTCTGTATCTTTTTCAGACTCCAAATTTTTATTTTTTTCTTTGTAAGAACCTCCCTATATTCAAATTAATAGCTGGAATATGACAAAGAGACTGACAAATTTTTTTAAAACCCTGAAAATCTGAAAGGAGGTGCACAAAAATGATCATTTTGACAAATTCTATTAAAAATCTAATCAAGTCTTGAAGAAATAATTTTTAGGAAGCAAAGTTTCTTTAAAAAAACAAATTTACATTATACAATTACTAAATCAACATTAAAATGTATTCTTACATTCAATCCCCAAATATGTGAGCATTCATTAATGAAGTCATAGTAACAAAGAAAAGCCAAGTTCTCACTTGAGCATTGAGAAAACACACATAATCCTGAGACAAATTCTGATGGATGATAAAGATTAAACAAGATCCAGAAACTGACATAGCATTTTGCCCCAAATTGGTATGCTATAACCAGTAATGACTGCTATCAGACCCAATGTGAAGAGGCCTACAGGAGTGCACTGAGTTAGTCCCCAAACCATTCACACCCCACCCCATCTCTGCACCACGGCTCCAAAAATTTGAATAAAAACTATTACTTATTGAAAACCATTAAAAATTACAATGAAAGTTCTTCAAAATCCTTGCCAAATGAGGGAAAGAAAAACAAAATGTTCACCAAGCCCAGAACACAGTTTTCAAGATATTTAGATAAAATTCTAAACTATTGTATCAAAAACACATAATAAGAAATTAAGTAAACACACAGTAATTCTGAATACGCATTAGAATTTACAGTGGTAGAAAAACCTCTTGAAATTATTTATTCTTAAAGAATATCTTACACACAAAAAAAGTTTAAGAAAAAGTCAAACCATATGATATCCCTGAATATTTTCCTTAAGACTGCAAAATTTTTTTCAAAAACAACAGTAAAAAATTAGTTTATGTACTGAATTATTTTTCCTTCTAAATTTTCTAAGAACATATGCTATTACTCAACAAACAAGTGTAATTTTGAAATTTGAAACATTTCCTAATAAAAATATTAATTATTCTGATCTTAATTAAAGGGAAAATTAAGAGAAGTCAAACAACAACTTTGCAAAACATCTGCAGACTCAGAACACTGAGACCTGTGGTTTATGTTGGAATGATAACTTTAGAACACTAAAGTTAGCCAAAGTTGAGAAACATCCACTTGGCTATCATTCTAGTAAAGATAGAGCAAAAACATGCTCTTTGTCCCATACCCATTACCCTGATAATGAAGGAACAAGACTCTCTCTCTCTGCACGTACTGTTAAAGAATAAACACAAACAAAAAGTTATTTCTGTGCACTTGCTGCTTTACTAGGAAAATAAATATGGTGCTGAGCAAACATTCAGGGCAGTTGTCCTTTGAGACATGAGTCCACTGCTCTAATCTTAAAAAACTCTTCTGTATGAGTATCTCTATTTTTCAGATTTGTTGTGCCTTCCTTGACCCCTCATACTGAGCTGGTCCCAGCAAGTGGTGCCCAACATGGGGCTCAAAGAAGATTCACCAGAGCAAAAATTGAAATTAGTCACATCATGAATCCCCGAGTGAATTTAGAGGCCTCTTGAGTCTATGAAACAGAAACTAAAAGGTACGGACACTCTTGGGTAAAATAAACAGGGGAATAATGGGGAATAATGATAGCACTACTAAATATCACTGCTATGTCTGTCTTATTAAACAATTACTTAAGGCAGGAGGAACAAGAGCCAGCGAGGCTCAGCTTTTAGAACTTTTACAAGTAATAGAGAAATATCATTTCTGGTTTCCCACTCTTGGCAACTTAGAGTTGGGTGACTAGGAAAGAGTAGGAAAAGAGCTTAAAAAATTACATGTATGGGGTGTGTCACTTCCTGTAACCATTTGGTCCACTTGGACTATGATGAAGTCAGTCCTTGAGCCTTTACAAACTGAAAATGAGGAAGTAATTGACAACTTAGACAAACTAAAGGAAAGTCTGGATAATTCTCTAAACCTCCCCTCTGCCCCCTGCTGTGCGGATATTAAGGATATTAAAGATGATGAACTCCTTTTCCCATCTCCTCCTTTTCCTTCTATGGAAGCAGGTAAACATTAATTAACACCCGTTCAACAGGGAATTTTGCAAGCTCATAGGGAAGGCGATTGAGATGCTCTTCAGATGGCTTTCCCTGTAACAATCCATGAAAAAATTGCTCCAAGGGTAGATGCTAACAATCCTGATGGGGTTTATGAAGTCAGGCATGAGCCTTTATCTTTTAAGACTTTAAAGAAACTAAAAAGTACAGTACAACAATACAGACCTAATTCTCCCTTTACTTTTGGATTGATACAAAATTAGTTGAAGGCTCTCACTTGCCCCTGGCTGACTGGGATAATCTAGTGAACATCACTCTTGGGCCAGGAGAATATTTACAATTTAGAACTTGGTGGCGAGAACATGCAGATGCTTTAGCTAACCAAAATTTAGCACAGAATATTCTAATTTCTTCAGAACAATTAGTAGGGAGAAAGTCCTGGGGAAGAATTGAAAATCAATTAACCATGACAGATCAAATCATTGACCAAGTCCATAAATGCTGTTTAAAGGCTTGGAAAAGAATCGAAAGCAGATGGGAGCATAAAGCCTCTTTTCAAAAAATAGTTCAAGGTGCTAAAGAGCCTTATACTGAACTCATAGTGCAATTACAAGAATCTATAAAGAAACAAATCAGTAACTCAAAAACAACAGATGCTATTCTACAACTTTGTGCTTATGAAAATGCAAATAAAGACTGTCAAAAAGCTATTGGTATAATGAAAGAGAAAGTGGATTTAATAGGCTATATTAAACTATGTCAAGATGTTGGGACAGAAAGTCATAAAATGGAAATAATGGCTGAGGTTCAGGCTAGTATGATGGCTCAGGCGATGGCAGGGTTAAAACTAAGTGTTCTTGGGAAAATGTTATAATTGTGGAAAATCTGGCCATGTTAGGAAGGATGGTAGAAAGAAAACAAGAAAGGGATTTGTTACAGAAGATAAACAAAAATCAGGTAATCCTAAACCATCTGGACTATGTCTCAGATGCCAGATGAGATATCATTGGGCTATTCAATGTAAATCTATATTTCATAAGGTTGGTAGATTACTACAGGGAAACTACCAGTGGGGCACGCTCCAGCCCTGAACAAAAAGGGGGTGTATTCAGTTCAAGTCAATGTTCAAAAGGTGTTGCCACCAGCCAATACTCCTCTGTGCCCTGGACTTATCCCCAGCTACTATGGGAAGCACAGCAGTAGACCTCCCTGCTGCTGAGCCTGTTATGTTACACCCTTAGAAAGCACCCATTTGCGTTAAATCAGGCATTGTCAATCCTTTGCCATCAGGAACTGTAGGCTTTATATTGGGAAGGAGCTGTCTCATCTCCCAGAGTGTAAGAGTTCATGCAGGGGTTATTGATTCTGATTATGAAGGAGAAATCTTGGTTAGTATGTCATCATCCACACCATGGAAAGCTTCACCAGGTGAAGGTATTGCCCAACTTCTTATTCTCCCTTATGTGCCTGTGGGTAAGAGTGATAGGGCATGTGGTAGTCAAGGTTTTGGAAGTACAGGAAAGGCTGGAGTGTTTTTAAAGGAAAAAATTTTAGAATCTAGACTCATATGTGAAATAACTATTCAGAGTAAGGAATTTAAAGATCTTATTGACACTGGGGCTGATGTTTCTATTATTAGTACTAAACATTGGCCATCTTCTTGGTTTCTGTAGCAGGACTAGGAACTCCAAGAGGACTGAAACAGTGTTAACATTTTTCATTGCCAGGGCCCCAATGGACAACAAGCTAATTTACAGCCGTATGTTGCTGACTTACCTATTAAACTATGGGGCCATGATTTGTTGGAACAATGGCAAACTGAGATATATATTCCTAAACCTAATAATTATAGTGAGCAGTGCCAACAAATAATGCAAAAACAAGAACATATTCCTGGATTAGGATTAGGAAAACATCATCATGGCATAGTGGACACTATCTCTCTCCCCTCATGAAAATCGTAAGGGCCTTTTTCATTTTCATCTTTTCCATAGTGGCCACTGCTCACACTAATCTCTTAAACCCTCTGAGTCCCTTGCCACTTACCTGGACTACCCATTCCTGTATGGGTTGAGCAATGGCCTTTGTCAGCTGAAAAATTAGAGGCACTCAGACAAAGGACATATTGAGGATTCCTTTAGCCCATAGAATTCTCCAGTTTTTCCCATTAAAAAGAAATCAGGTAAATGGAGGTTATTAACTGACCTCAGAGCTGTAAATGCAGTAACTCAGCCCATGGGTGCCCTGCAACCAGGGTTGCCCTCCCCTACCATGATTCAAAAAAATTGGCCAATGATTGTTATAGATTTAAATGATTGCTTTTTTTTTACTATACCTTTAGCTGTCCAAGACAGGGAGAAATTTGCCTTTTCCATCTCTTCTCTTAACAATGAAGAACCTATGAAGAGATTTCAATGGAAAGTTCTACCCCAACGGATGTTGAACAGTCCTACTATGTGCCAGAATTATGTCACTAGAGTTTTGAGCCCAATAAGACAACGATATTCTCAATGTTATATAATCCATTAAATGGATGATATTCTCTGTGCAGCAGAAAGAACTGAGGAGTTAATATCATTATATAAGGATCTAGAGAAGCATCTGACAAATTCTGGGTTTAAAATAGCTCCTGCAAAAATTTGGTCACTCCTATGTCCTAGTTAGGATATGTGGTAGATAGAACAACTATAAAATCACAAAAGGTGCAAATTAGAAGAGACTCTATAAAAACTCTAAATGACCTACAGAAGCTTTTAGGAGATATTAATTGACTTAGACCAAAAATGGGTATTGCTACTTATGAATTGTCCAATCTCTTTGCTTTACTCTGAGGAGATTCAAGCATAGATAGTCTTCATTCCCTGAGTAAGGAAGCCAAAAAGGAGTTAGAATTAGTTGAGCAAAAAATTCAAAAAGTCCAGTTAGACCGCATTAACCCTAATGGTGCATTGCAATTTATAATCATCCCCTCCAATCATTCCCTGATGGGATTAATAATGCAAGGTGAATATAGAATGGACTTTTCTTCCTAAGAATGTGGTAAAATTCTTATCTCCATATCTTGATCTTATTGCACAAATAGTTCTTAAGGGCAGAGACCATACATGTTCTTTACTAGGAAAGGATCCTTCTCATGTGATACTTCCTCCAACAAAGAGAGAAGTCGATGCTTGCTTTCAGAACCATTTGTTATGGCAAATTGCCTTTGCTGACTTTGTGGGAAAAATTGACAATCATTTCCCCAGTAATTCTCTCATACAGTTTTTTAAAAGAACTCAATGGATATTACACAATATAGCAAAAAAAATCCACTTGTTGATGCTCCTATTATTTTCACTGATGGGTCTGGACATGGAACTGCAGGATATTCAGGTTTTAAAACAAAGAAAATTTTGACCCCAGGATTTTCAGCACAACAAGCTGAACTACTAGCAGTAATTACTGCCCTTCAAGACATTTCAGAGCCAGTTAATATTTTGTCTGATTCTGCATATGTGGTGTTTGTGGTGCAATTAATTGAAACTGCTGTTATCAAGCAAAACCTAAATCCTTCTTTATTTCAGCTATTTCAAGAATTACAATCTGTTGTGCACCTTCATAGTCATACCTTTTATATCACTCCCATTTGGTCTCATATGAATTTTCCTGGCCCTTTAGCCCAGGGCAATGCATTAGCTGATAAACTAGTTACCCCAGTTTTATGTGATACCATACATTTTCATGATTTGAACCATCTAAATGCTGCTGAACTTAAAGCCCATTATCCGTTAACTTGGGCCCAAGCAAAATATATAGTCCAAACTTGTTGTTCTTGTCAAATTTTGAACAACTCAGCACAAACTGAACCAGGAGTTAACCCTAGAGGGTTAAAACAAAATTCTCTATGGCAAATGCGTGTTACTCATTTTGCTTCATTTGGAAAACTAAATTATTTCCATGTAACTGTGGATACATATGGGCTATAGCACAAACAGGGGAAATGTCATGACATGTTAAACATCTTCTAGTTTGCTTTGCAGTTATGGTACTCCTGCAGACTATCAAAACTGATAATGCCCCCACTTATTTAAGTGCAGCTCTTAAACAGTTCTTGCAAAACTGGAACATTTCACACTGTTTAAGCATTCCTCATAATCCCCAAGGACAAGCTATAGTTGAAACAGCCAAACAGACATTGAAGGTTATGCTTAAATAACAAAAAGGAGGAGATAAGGAAATGCCTCAGACTCAGTTACACAAAGCTTTATTTAACTTAAATTTTTTTAATTCAAAAAATGATGGTACTGCTGCGTAAAAACATTATATGCAGAATAAAGCAAATACCCAGAATGTTAAGGACACTCCATGGATTTGGTGGAATGACCCTTTAACTAATACTTGGAATATGGGTGAACTGTTAACATGGGTTTGCTTGTGTCTCACCACAAACAGGACAGAAACCAGTGTGGGTGCCTAGTCAAAGAATAAAACCATACCATGAGTGACATAAAAATGAGGAAGTTCTGGGATGATGTGTCACCCCCTTCCCGATTCTGGGACAAGACCCCTCCAGTCATCCAAATGGAAGGACTGAATTTGACCATGACACTACTGGGACTGACTCCAGGCACTAGATATACAAGTCCACCAACATGGGGACAAATTAAGAATCTATGCCAAGTAGCTGAACAGCAGT